>VYZU01072089.1:0-24349 GCA_013401355.1 Ceyx cyanopectus
CCACTCCTTCCCTGTACCTTGCCTATATTGCTTTAATTATGAAAGGACACAAATTTTGTAACAGATTTGTCACAAGTTCTTTGAGCAACTTGGAATGCTGAAGTCATTGATTAGGAAAGTCAAAACTGGGACAAAAGCTGGCATATCATATTTCAATCCAAGTGCCAAGCACCTGAAAGATGACATACACACATAACGTGGAACATCAGGCACACAAAAAGACAACACATCCAGCTGTAAGGGGAATCACCATCAGTAGCTCCTTGCCCTGCCTTGGCACTCAGCTGGTAGAGGGGAACAAAGCTGAGCAAATTTCCAAGTCTGTAGGTACAATCTGAGAGGTTCCCTGTCCTCCAAAAACTGCTCATTCCATTTGTTTCCACAACACGATTAGCTACTTCTTTGTATTGATTTGCTAATTCTTCAGGGGGAGGGTAGTCAGGGCTTTCAGACGACACTAGAAGTCAGTCGGGCAAGTGCACCGAAGCCTTGATTCCATCTCGGGTTTCTTACCGGGTTGGTAATTACAATGATCTCCCCTTCACTGACAGTCAGCTCGTTGTTTCCAGGCTCAGCAGCAAAGTCGTACATAACACGAGCCTGGATGCAAAAAAAAAAACCAAAACAACACAGCAGTGAGCTTTCCAGATTATTGAGAAGAGTTCACAAAGGAAGTAGCAGCACAACTTTAAGTAGCAGAAATATTGGGTGTACAAAGAGCAACTCAGCTTGTAGGAACCTAACATTTCCTAAATTTGAACTCCAAACTGAACACTGCTGTAAGCTTTACAAGATTAAAGCCTTCTGCAGAGCTTTTTAGAAAAGATAACTATTTTCCAGGAGGATTCTCAGTTTTGGACACAGCAGAGAACAGCCAATCTGCACAACTTTTCCCATGGGAAGAAGTAAAGGCTTCTAACTTCAGCAAACAACCCAGTAATTTATTTTTTTTTTTCTACAAGACATATTCCAACTCCAATTTGGGTAAAGGGAACTGTGTCATAGAGCAAGCAATTCAGAAAAAGAAAAATTCAAGTAAACACAGATAAGTAACCACTGCTGTACAGAAAAAGTAATATGTAAAACTGTTTTGAGACCTCTGCATACAGGAGGAACTATGCAAACACAGCCAGACAGCCAGTAGCATACTGGCCTTAGGAGGGAAGGAAAACCAAAAGCAACCTAATTTTTAAGTGTTCAGACAGAAAGGTTTTGCTGTGTACTGACTCCACTATTGCATTACATAAGGAAGTGTTATGTTTGAAACAATAACAAAGTTATCTAACATTTAAAGAATGGTTCTGCTTCTTTATACAAAGAATTATGACTTGGTCATAGATTATATTCCCAAACATCTTTTTATTGTCTTCTATTAAATTCCTTCTCAAACTAAAAAGCAGAGAAAGCTTTCAGGAAATAAAAAGGAACTATATTTTCTCTGAGACTGTTGAAATGCATGCAGAGAGAAACCACATATATTTTGCCCTCGTTGACTCTTAAACCAAGATCTAGAATGAAAGGTTCAGTTTGCCATTTGAAGTGGCTTACTACATAAACTTTAAACTTGACCACAATAAACCCTTTAACTAAGCTTCTCTTCCTCTGAAAGAAATCCCATCACATTAGTAGAGCTTATAAAAAGTAAAAGCCTTATTTACACCTCAAGTCTTTATGATAGCCACACATCACAGAAGTACTTAAACATTCTTTTTACCTGATGCCAATGCTGAAGTATCAACAAGCAGCAAAAGAGAAAATGAGAGTACAAGACAGAAAAGGTAAACAGAAAGGACAGACAATACCGAGAGTTGTAACAAAAATATCAATAGTCAATACAGATTACACTGTAGCCCTGATTTGTCAGCTCATACAGGATTAAGAGCAGCAGAAAGTTTATTTCAGGAAACACTTTCCCTAGCACATCTTAAAAGAGACCGTCTCATTTTCACCANCTGCCATAAAAATGACAGAAGAAACTTACTTTCAACAGAAATTATGTGATATGCAAAAAAAATAAAATAAATAAATAAATACTTTTTTACATCAGTAGACTGTTGGGATTTCCACCTAAATATCTCTTCTTCCAACACAAAACCAGAAAAAAAATACAACTTTCCTCCCCCACATTTTTATTTTCTTAAGTACCACATGGAAACACTTCTGGCTAGTCAAGAGATACTTACTTCATTGTAAATAAAAGCAGAGCAGAGAAAAAGATGCGTATGTTATAGTTCAGCTGACAAAGCTAATCCTGAGTCATGTGCATGACAAATTAAACCACTTGATAAGTACAACACTGCAGAAAAGTTTCAGCCACTCTCAATGCTTCCTTGCATGGAAGCTCTTCCTTTAGAACCCAGGCTTTCAGCAACTTCAGACTATTTAATGCAAAACCAAGATGAAGAGGAGAAAACTGTTGTCAGCAAGAACAAATATTCTTTTTACGGCAGGTTACCAAAAAGCAGCTCCAGCCAGTCAACTTAACAATGCTCAGATGCTTGGCATCTGAACCATGGGGGAAGTAGCTTTCCTAACCAGGGACCCTTCTTAGCCATCTTCAACAAGTACACAGTAAGTAGTAAGCACACAAAGTTCATTACTTTACTGAGAAGAATGATGAAAATTCACCAGGACAAAGGCAGATTTTACCAGCCTTCACAAAAACTGTCAAACCATCCCACAGTAATAATCAGCCTGGAAAGGCAAGATGGATTTGTGTCTAAAAGAGGAAAATAGTATAAACCCAACAGATGTGTTGTTACCAATGGCAAAAGCCTCTAGCCTTTCCTTAGGCAGAGGCATTAGCCCCAACCCTATTTAAATTTTTGACAATCAATTCCAACATATTATAAAAAGGAAAATGGTTTGGGGTTGGTTTTTTTGTGTGTGTTTAGAATTAACAAAGAAGAGTGAAAAAGTTCTTTTAAAATAAGAATAAATGAGAGAAAAGGGAGGCATGGTGGTTAAACACTCAACTGCATGCCTTCCTCACACAGCTGAGGCACACAGGCTTTGAAATGGTGCATACAAGCAAACCATGCAATTCATTGCGTCCCAGATATACGCCAAANGAGGCATTAGCCCCAACCCTATTTAAATTTTTGACAATCAATTCCAACATATTATAAAAAGGAAAATGGTTTGGGGTTGGTTTTTTTGTGTGTTTTTGTTTTTCTGGTTTGCTTTTTTTTTGATCTGTTGATAAAGCTGATTAACAACCCACACAGAGTGATCACTGGTTTTTGTTCACTCTTCTGAAGCAAAATGTTCTTTGAAATGCTGGATTTCCCAATGCAGAGCTACTATGCTACAATGAAGGTTATGTTTTGTAGCACTAGAACTTGAGAAGCATCTCAAAAATTGGACACACCTTTGAAAACACTTTCCCTAAAGGCAGGACTTGATTGGATTAGAAAGAGCTCTTGTGTTACGGCATACATACATCTGCTTCAGCCATGTGGTAACCTTTAGGAAACTTGTACCACAAGGGCTTCTCTTGGACAGCTGTCAGTGGCAGATAGTACAGAGGAAGTATCCAGTTCACAGCATGCCATTGCCATAATGCACACCTCCCTTGTAGTCCTTAGCACTCAGCAGTGCCCTTTTCCACAGACAGGGTCTCAAGGGTTTCATTTGCTTGCTGTCACTGTCTCAGAAAGACAACCACTGTATCACAGAGGCAGTCATGGCTACATCTTCCAGGTTCACCTTCCACCTCTGCTTTCCTGGCCTGCAGTTGGTGGCAGCAGTTCCCAGACTGACAGTAGAAGGATCAAATTCCATCTTTCCATTTTGGAAGTTAAATAGGGCAGATAAATCTTTTCAAAGAAACTTGGATCTCACCGGACAAGCAGAAACCACAATTTGGGAAGCCTGGTAAAAGTCATTATCACCAGCTTTTTATTTAACTAGGACTCTTCTTCACAAGACAATTTTAAATAGCCTTGACAGTAAGCACACTTGAATTTCTCCTCCAGGACAGCAGCTTAAACTTTTGGCTGGAGTGAACAATAAAGGGCTTTTAGTCACCTCAAGTAACTCGGTAACATTTCTGCTATGAGTAAGCTTCAAAAAGGTTTGCTACAAAGACTTCAGCAGTTCATACAAATATTTTTCAGTAGGTCTAGTAAGCACACGCCTTTGAAAGCAGCTGCTTGTGGAACACTGATAAGGAGTATGTTGATCACAACTGGAAGCACATAACAGCAAAACACATTTCTGTCTTCCCTGTCTTTGTTTCATTTGTATCTAATACAAGTTTTTTGGATTTGGTTTGTTGGTGGTTTGTTAGCATTTTGGGGTTTAAAATATTTTGTTTTGGTATTTTCTTGTTGCTGCTGTTGGGGGTTTTTTTGCTTGGTTGGTTTCCTTTAGTTACTTTTTTTTTTTGGTGGAGTTTTTTTAATTGCTTCATTGTTTTCTGGTTTTGGGGTTGTTTTGGTTTTTTGGGGGTTTTTTGTTTATTTGGTTTTTCAGAATTACTTTACCCAACAACATTGTTTTTACAAATAAAATATCCATTCTAAAGGACAGTTCTTAGAGAATCAAATAGAAATAGCACACCTGGGATACAGGTTGTGATCCCAGCATTAGAGAAACTGAGGATGCAGAAAAAGACCAAAACCTAGCTGTAAATAAATCAGTTAATGAACTGGCAGTATCTTTTTATTGTGTCTGAAAGAACATTCCAAAATGAAGCATTTAATCTAAGAAGTGGTAATAGGCTGCCAACAAAAAGGAATTAACTTGAGGTTTTTGCATTTTCCGTTCTGTCATGTTGGATCTTTCACAACCACTTGCCCTAAGATTACTGTCTAATATTGTTTTTTGAGGTAGTTTACTTCTTAGAACAACTGTCTGACTTGTTATCAGCTAAAGAGCCGCCATTAAGCCCCTAGAGCTGTCTTCAGTGCATCAGTGAGGCTACAGAGATGTGTCAGGGTAA
Organism: Ceyx cyanopectus; assembly: GCA_013401355.1. Taxonomy (NCBI): domain Eukaryota; kingdom Metazoa; phylum Chordata; class Aves; order Coraciiformes; family Alcedinidae; genus Ceyx; species Ceyx cyanopectus. The sequence goes on from VYZU01072089.1 coordinate 4,946, forward strand.
GCAAGGCCAAGAAGCCAAGTTCAACCATTGTTTCATTTCACCATTCACAAACGGCATACTTAAGTCACCATGTTTTAATCAATGTATATTTGAAATAAACCTTTCAGCCTTAAACCTTCCTTTAGTATTATATTTATTTTCTATCACATTTGTCTTTTCTTTCAGTAACATCCTAATAAAAAACCAAAACCAACTAATCCAAAAAGTGTAACTAAATTCAGTCAAGAACTCAGTTTCTGGACTAAGAGAGGTCACAATAGTCACAGTGTTACTCCAAGTTCTCTCACCAGCTTTAGCCACTGGATCCTCAGATTACTCTACAAATTCACATTTAAAAAAAAAAAAAGTGCCTCTTGACCTCCTGGCTTCTGAATAATTTTTCAACTCTAAAATAAATTCAATAGCCTGCAGCTAGTCATATGAAGTCAACACCACTGACTATAAACACATAAGAAGCAAATACAAACAAAAAGCCAAGAAGCATGGAAATGCAGCATTTCTTCCTGATATTAAAACATGCTTGCAGAGAAACACACAGAACATGGAGTTGCTCCTCAGTCTCAGAAGCTGCATGTGCCTACATTTCAGGCAGGTATTTAAGTATGTATTCACCCTGGATTAAAAGGCCTACCTCATACTGCAAGAAAATGGTTAACAAAGCATTCAGAGTTTCCAAAAGGCATAAANGCCATTAAGCCCCTAGAGCTGTCTTCAGTGCATCAGTGAGGCTACAGAGATGTGTCAGGGTAAGCAAGGCCAAGAAGCCAAGTTCAACCATTGTTTCATTTCACCATTCACAAACGGCATACTTAAGTCACCATGTTTTAATCAATGTATATTTGAAATAAACCTTTCAGCCTTAAACCTTCCTTTAGTATTATATTTATTTTCTATCACATTTGTCTTTTCTTTCAGTAACATCCTAATAAAAAACCAAAACCAACTAATCCAAAAAGTGTAACTAAATTCAGTCAAGAACTCAGTTTCTGGACTAAGAGAGGTCACAATAGTCACAGTGTTACTCCAAGTTCTCTCACCAGCTTTAGCCACTGGATCCTCAGATTACTCTACAAATTCACATTTAAAAAAAAAAAAAGTGCCTCTTGACCTCCTGGCTTCTGAATAATTTTTCAACTCTAAAATAAATTCAATAGCCTGCAGCTAGTCATATGAAGTCAACACCACTGACTATAAACACATAAGAAGCAAATACAAACAAAAAGCCAAGAAGCATGGAAATGCAGCATTTCTTCCTGATATTAAAACATGCTTGCAGAGAAACACACAGAACATGGAGTTGCTCCTCAGTCTCAGAAGCTGCATGTGCCTACATTTCAGGCAGGTATTTAAGTATGTATTCACCCTGGATTAAAAGGCCTACCTCATACTGCAAGAAAATGGTTAACAAAGCATTCAGAGTTTCCAAAAGGCATAAAATACAAAGCTTGAAGCATTTCTAGGTTAAGGGACAGTAATTAAATACTCCATTCCCAATGACATGTGAGTGGCTTATACCACCTGCACTTCTAGTATTAGAATAAAGGTGTAATACACCTACCTTGAAATCTTTGTATGATTTTGCATAAAAAGGAAGTGACTAGGCAAGTTTTCAAGTTGTAAAGAGACTTGGAAATATTTTCTCAATAAAGACAATGACTTACTAGCTTGAGCAGCTCATACTTTCCTCAGCAAGGACAGGTTAGTGCTCTGGATCTCAAAACAGAACAGCTCTACTACACGAGACTTCACTATCTTGCTGAAGATGACTTTTTGGTCAAGAAAGATTATCTGCAGCTCTGTTCAGCCTAGTTCACCTCATTTCTGGGTATGTATCTTTTCTGATTTACAGAACATGAGCTTCTGCATAGTTTGTCTGCCTGAAACCATGGTCAGCACAGCCCAAAGCCCACAGAAACACTCTAGGACTAGAAGTTCCTGGTACAGCACAAGAAACAAAATGGTTATAAGACTAAGATAGCTTAAAAGTGTTAGAATGTAACACCCGTTAAAATCTTAAGGTATTAAACTATAGCCTATTTCCATGCAGTTACAAGTCAGATGGGTAGATCACCCACCCACAGAGCATGAAAGAAGCAAAGAGAAACTGATGTTTTCAACAATGCTTAAGAATTTTAAAGACAGTGGATTATCTATAAAAACTCAGTAGTTTTAAAACACACCATTCAAATTCTGATAGTTTCAAAAGAACCATCATGCAGTCTTTTAAAAGAGGCATTCAGTTATCTTTTGTGGTTTCACATAGATTTATTTATGGGGCACCACCAAACCACTTAACAGCATCCCCACATACCCAAGCAATAGAGAAGCGAGGGAAATTCAGATGCAGAAATACACACAAGACACCCGTGTGATTTGGAGACATTTCCAAATACTGACTCAGATACTCCTGTGAATCACATCTGAGATTTCAGTTGGTTAAGCACCTGAAGGGTTGGGGTTTTTTTAAACACTACTATAAGCTAGTTATTAACAGGTATTAACAATATGCTGCAGAACATTTAACTGTCAAGAAAAAAATTTTCAGAATCAATTCACTGCACTGCTCCAAATACCCAGATTTCCCTTTCCAGATACTAACATATTCCAGGTCCTCAAATCGACTGGAGACTAAACATTTTCAGATTTGAAAAGATTAATTTCAGTTACACCAGGACATACAACTGCAGCAAATACACCATGGTTTTGTATTGACAGATGTTAGGCAGGATGCATTTATCTCAAGTGTGACTAAAATATCTGCCTAGATTAATCATTAATGTGTCTCTGAAATCAAACTGCAAAACTTGCAACTGTTTGTTGAATCAATATTTAATGGTGTGTTTCAGAAATCTGCTGTTCCCAGTCCCCAAACACTTGCCTAGAACTTCACAGCAACTTTGCAGCAATCAGTGCTGTACCCTTGCAGTCCTGTCCCCAAAGCAAAAAGCCCCTGAGAAGGTTTTAGAAAAAGCCTGCAGTGCTCACTGGAAAATTGCCACATCGTGACCTACTCATTAAGGCAACTTGTAGCCAAACAACAGTCCTGCTTCTGAGAGTGGAAATGAGAAAAAGCAGTGATTATCCCCATCACTGGAGAAGCACAAAGTTTTGCCAAGGTTATCTAATGAACTTCAAGCCTTTTCAGACTCAGCACACTATTCTGGGTTGGGCATTTCAACATCCCAGCTGCAAAGGCCAGTCTACAAGCAAACGAAGAACTTGCAATTTTATTAGATTAAGCTTCTTTACTCCAAAAATGAGCAATGCTCACATTTTATAGTTTCTGATGTACCCAAACCTTCAGCTCTGTAGACAGTGTAGAGAAGTACTAAATCCTTCTGAAGTTACAGATTGGGTACATTAAACACCAGCTCAGATAAGCAAAGCTCAGCCATTAGACCTGTCCAGAGAAAACACAGCACTCAAACTGGACATTAGTCCTCTTCAATTTAATGCCATGTGCACACCAGCAGTGTTGCCCTATCCCTTTTTTTGTTTTTTTAAAAAAAAGACTGACAGAACTGGATTACGTCACACAACATTTACAGTTTCTCCTTTACAAACTCCTATCTTCTATTATTTAGAAACAAACTGATTTAAATTGGACACCACACAAATGTTTCTTGTACCAGCAAAGTTTACAGGGACAGAAAGCATCAGAGAAGTCAAAAAAGAAAGTTTCAACTTCTGCTTCCTTACAAATTACTAGAACATCTTGACAGAATGAGTTAAAAGCTGTTGATATAAAAATTACAATTCAACAACCATATACAAATCTCCAAGAATATGGTCTAGTTATTTGGAGCAAGGATGATAGTTAACTTTATATTCCATAAGCAACCATTTTCAGAAGACAAATATATGGCTATTAAGGGAGGAAATTCCAGTTCTGCTGAAAGAACTATGCTGTAACTAGGTAAGCACTAATTACATTATATTCTCATACACTACTGCAATATTCAATTACTGAACTAAACCTTAACTCCCCAAAAAGAATTAATGCAGTGGAGGAAGGAGGACATTTAAGAGTAATTCTCAAATCTGATGAAGCTGTAGGACAAACTGAAGTACATCATCAGTCATGGCCTTACTGCTGCAGAAAGATGAATTATACAGGCTCTCCAGGGAATTGGGGTTTAAATCAGAACTAGCAGGAACAAGAAATGTAATATCTTTGTATCAGTCATCTTTCTTTTGGAAACCATCCATACAATCATGACATAGGAAAAGAAAATCTGCATACAGAAGAGGGAACTAGTTTAAAGGTATCCCAAAATAATTTTTATAGCTGTTCTTGAAACTTTGCCATTTTGTTGTATTAGCCAGGAAAACAAACACTTTGCTTGAATTCAGCTAGAATCAAGAAGACAACTTATTTTTGCTCTGAACATTGTGAACTGCAGTCTTAGAAGGCTGGGAAAAGCAAAGCAAGTCCAAAGCCTACTGTGTATAAACAGATACCATACAAACACACAAAATAAAAGCACAACAGTTCCCTTGCCAAGGAGGAGCAGATGGCAACTCAGAGCAGAAGTCAGTAACATAACAATACATCGTAGGAAAAAGCCTGTCAACCAGTTGAACCCCAGTGCTGCTTTTTATAATGCTGGGACTGGATTATTTCACCTGGGTACGTCCCACTTAGAGAAACCCCAGGTCAGGCATGGCTACCCATCCCCAGAAGCAGCTGTTTTGCTTGGACTCCCAAGGGACCTCCCCTCAAGCTGAACTGCCAGTCTTCCTATCATCTCTTCCTCCTTCCAGACACCCATTTTGCACATGGGAAGCCCCTCCTGTGCAGTGGTTTCCTTTAAGGTGCAGGGCCCACTAGAGCTGCTCTAAAGCACAGGAGGAAATCAAGAGTTTTATTGACAAACACACACACACACACACACACACACACACACACACAGAGAAGTGCTAGTTTGACTTTGCCCAGCATGCTTACTATAAGCACATACCTTATTAGCAGTGCCCATGCTGGCTCACATGCCCAGCATTCCACACCTTGTGTTGACTGTCCCCTCACAGCTAAATAACAGCCGGATCAGCCTGTGTAAAGGCAGCTCCCTACAGGAAGGGCTGTCCCTTGTGCCCTCCTTCTCTTACTGTAGGTCTCACAGAGGACTACCTGTCATAGATTCATAGAATGTTTAGGGCTGGAAGGAACCTCCGAAGGTCATCTAGTGCAGCCCCCCTGCAGTGAGCAGGGACACCCTCAACTATATGAGGCTGCTCAGCACCTTGTCCAACCTCACCTTGAATATCTCCAGAGATGGGGCCTCAACCACCTCCATGGGGAGCCTGTTCCACTGATCCACCACCCTCAAGGTAAAGAGCTTCTTCCTGATATCTAGTCTAAATCCACTCTTCTCTAGTTGAAACCTATTACCCCGGGTCCTTTCACTAGAGCCCCTTTTTAAACAGCCCCTCTCCAGCCTTCCTGTAGGCCCCCTTCAGGTACTGGAAGGTGGCTATAAGTTCTCCCTGGAGCCTTCTCCAGGCTGAACAACCCCAGCTCCTTCAGCCTGTCCTCATAGGAGAGGTGTTTCAGCCCCCTATCATCTTTGTGGCCTCCTCTGGACCCTCTAATCAGGTCCATGTCTTTCTATGTTGAGGGCTCCAGAACTGGATGCAGTACTCCAGGTAAGGTCTCACCAGAGCAGAGCAGAGGGGCAGAATCACCTCTCTCCATCTGCTGGCCACACTTCTCTTGCTGCAGCCCAGGATGCAATTGGCCTTCTTGGCTGCCAGTGCCCACTGCTGGCTCATGTCCAGCTTCTCATCCACCAACAATCCCAAGTCCTTTTCTGCAGAGCTGCTTTCCAGCACCTCATCCCCCAGTCTGTATTAACAGTGAGGGTTATTCCGACCCAGGTGCAAGACCCTGCACTTAGTCTTGTTGAACCTCATGAGGTTCACCTGGGCCCACCTCTCCAGCCTATCCAGGTCCCTCTGGATGACATCCCATCCCTCCAGACTATCAACAGCACCACTCAGCTTGGTGTCATCTGTGAACTTGCTGATGGTGCTCTCGATTCCACTGTCAAAGTTAAGTGACTCTGGTCTTAATTTTTTTTTTTTTGACAGAGGTTTCTTACCCATATGAAGCTGAGCAAGAAAAAATGCTGTGGAAAAAAACAATAAGGTTCAGACCTTAAATTAAATTTTCTGGTGAGTAATATGCACTTTTTCTCTTCAGTAGTACTTCAATTGTGCTTATTGGTCTACAAGACTGTTTTGTTTTTTGATCTTTGTGCTACTTGCAAAGCTCCTTTTCAATCATAAATCACAGAGAAACAATACAACTAAAGAGTAAAAGCACAAGCTCTATTTTTTGGCCCCCCTCTCGAAGAAATTAAAAATGAAATTTAATTACTTTATAAGTGTGAAATGTGCTTTGAAATAGAAGAGGATTAGCTTTAAATGCTGAGCACTGCAATAGTTACTTACTTAAAATCATTCCAGGTATCTACATGTTGTTCTGTCCTCCTGCACTGCTGGTTAAAGAAAAAACAAAAATAAAACAAATGCAAACAAAACACCCCACCAAATGCTCCCACTATTTTACAGTCTCTACTACCTGCTTTTGTAATGTTTTGCCAGACTGATTCCCACACCATCACTTGCAATTGCTTGTGAACTTAATATACACTTAAACCCACACATTTAAAATGGCAACATTCTCACATCACTTCCTTTTTGTAATCTCTAAACATCAAAACTTGCCAGGTGTCCTAATCAAATGAGGATTTTTTTTTTTAATAAACAGAAGAATGTGTGGACATTTACTATTTCTGGAGCTTTTTTCAGATATGAAAATCAGAGGCTTTAAAAGAGGAGTAAAACCTTTAAAGAATGAAATTTTTTATTTTTTTTTTTACAAAGCCACAGTTAACCTTGAAGGCTTCTTGCTGAAATACTACCAATATATGAAGAAATTCTATCAGAGTGAAAATCTGAACTGCTGAATCTCTAAACCAGATGAAGATTATGACATCTTATACCAGACTTCCTTCTCTTTAGCTACTGTAATCATGTTTTTAAAATGATGACCTCTGGTAATCAGTCTCTGGTGACTCAATGCCTAGGTGCTTAAAATAACTTTGAAAAACTGAGTCAGAGGAATCATTACCCAAGCAGAGCATCACAGGGAGTTGCACTGGCTCTCCAGCTTCCCCAGACAGAAACAAGAGGCAGTAGTAATTGCTGCAGTGTAACATAACCTCCTGATCACTGAGCTTTTAAAGTATTGGTCAGACAGAATATATGGTCAGACTGAAAGAGAACGGGAAATCTGTCTCTTAATAAAATTGTATTGGCTCTTGTGCTCATCCTAGCATCTCACTCCATCAATAGCTCATGAAACTAGAGTAAATTTGCATTAACAAACACTTTCACCTTCTCATCTTGTTGCCCCTTAAAAAACACAAACCACCAAAACAAAATAATGCAAAAAGTCCCAGAAAATATTTTCAGATCTATTTAATAACAGCTTTAAAAAGCAAACAACTTTTCAACCATGAAATCAAAATTATTACTTCACCACAATTTTGCTCCACCACATCCTACATACAAAGAATGAGCTCATGGCTAGAATATAAATATGACATCTTGCTTTGATCAATTTAAAGTGTGGAACATCCTCAATGAACTGTGTTGTAGCTCATCCCAACTCACAGATGTATCATCATTTATTAACTGAAAATTGTCTTAAGATGCTAGAAAAGTCTATTTTCAAAGTCATGACAATGTGGAAGGCGAGACTTGCAGAAAGCAAAGTTTGGGTATTTTGGAGGGTTTATCACAGTAATACTTCACTTCCCAGCTGCAGAGCAGAACAAAGAAATGTTTCTGCCTGATTCATGATGCAAACATACAAACAGCTTCATGATGGTACAAAGGAAAATGTGAGACTTCTTTGAGGGAGACTTGCAATAGCAAAATCAACAGAGAATCGGAAGGATGAACGGAAAGATACACACTTAAGAAAAATAATCTTTATCTGTAGACTAATGTCTCAGGGTTGTTTTCCCTACCTGAAACTTTCATATATAGCTCAACATCTTCCCTCAGCACAATTACAAGACGCAGGCTAAATTCAACTATAGCTGGTTTGTGACATTCACAAGACATAATTCAACATTAGATGGACAGTGGAAGCCTTGAACAACATTTCCTTGTTTTAGAACTACTACCAAGCTGTACCTTCTTTTAAGAAGGGAATATTCAGTCAAAACTTTCAAGGGACTTCTTGACACCAGAAAGGGCACAGTCCTATAAATAGAACCAGTTAAGTTATTATAGTACACAAGCTATTGTTCAACCAATAACATAACATAATGGTGGGATACCAATGATCCTAAAGTCATAAAAGAAAAAATGGTTGCTATTGATACTATGAGGGGTCTAACCTCATGAAGCTTATCAGTATCTGCCTTGTCTAATACCTAGTTTGTAAATATGTTGCCAACTTCAACAGTGCTACTCCTATAAATTAGAGCTTATCAGCTCCTAGTTCCAACTTCAACTTTTAATTTAAAAGCTCTCACCACACATCAGTAGCACAAATTTGAGAACTATCTTGACCATGAGAGTGTATGTAACCTATCAATTTTTCCTTAGCATCACCACCTTCTTCTGAAAATAGGAATTCACAAAGGGAAAAACATCAGATGTTTCAAGAAAAGGAAAAAGGACTTGCCTACATTTAAAAATAATAAATAATGGTAAAAAAAGACTGAGGTAGGTAGCATATTATTTAAAAGCCAGCATATCACTTCCTGACATTTCTAGCTCTCCCTATTCAATGAAACTCAAAAAGAAATGAAAGTGCATGAGTAAAGCTGGCAAAATCTACTGGGGAAAGAAGAGGAAAGGCCAAAGATTCCAGAAGGAACAAACAGAAGAACAGGAATCTCATATCTGGCTTTTGTAAGCAACTATCATGGAGGCACATTTACATTTCATTTTCTTTGTGACTCAGTTCTGAAATTTTTTTAAGCTTTATTCTTTTAGGCTCAGGCACTTTTTGCCTTCTTTTGTAATGCACAGTTAAAAAAAAAACAAACAGTAACATCAATTCTGTTTCTTGTAGGAAGCATCCAAAATCTAGCTGAAAACATCAGTTCCTAAATATCAACATTAAACTGCTTAGCTCTGGTCAGCTTCAGTCAAATTACTATAAAACTTTGAAGTTAGTATCTCCTGAACAATCCTCTTTTATTTTTTTACTTGCTTCAGTTCTTAGAGCACGTGACATTGAGCAAGCGTTCAGAGAATCACAAAAACCACTGCCAACTTACAGTAAGAATGCAGCCAAAGAACTGATACCACAAGTCTCAGATCCCTCATTTCCCATTTATATTTCCACCCTTCACCATTAAAGTCTCCCCCTCCCCACTTTGCCACCCCACTCAACTGTATGCATCAGCTCTGAGCAAACTTTCAGCTACTAGAGCTGGAGAAAATGACCCTACTGTGTCCACTGTTTATCTTTGAGCTACTGTAAGTTGCTGAAATAGCAACAGACAGGCCTGACAAGTATTGGAGTCAAGTCCAGCAGCATACAGACAGCACAAGATGAGAAGCAAGGAAGGAAAAGGAGCAGTGGTGACTGCTAAGGTCACAGCATTAGACAGACTCCACACCTTCAGAGTACATAAGGCCTACAGGTCTTTTTTGCACTAAAATAGCAGTCCCTTCCCCTAAACACCTTTATAACTTCAGTAAGAAATGTGATGAGTTGGAACGATACAGGGAAGAACTACAGAAGTGTAAACCATGTATTCATACTAGAAAACTCCAGGAACTTGATTGCTCTGCTTTAGCAAAGCGGGAGGCAAGAAAACTGGCAAACATTTACAAACCAGCAGATGAAGAAATCCCTATTTACACCCCACTGCCCAGGAAACCTAACACTTTGATACAACTATTTGTCAGTCTTGTAGACAAAAGGATAAAATTGAAAAAAGAACACGAGCAAATTCAAGATAATAAAGCATCAATAGAGAGTTGATGTTTTAAAAATAAACAAACAAACACCACACACAGAAAAAAACAAGCAAGCAAACAATGAGGCAGATTTGTTTTTTCATCACTGAAAAGCATTCAAATCAAGGCTGAATTTCCCCCCAGCCATGCTTGGAAAGTATATTCTAGTTTAGTCAGGAATTAATTCAGGAAACACCAATAGCCTGTGTGGTGCAGGCCAGGCCTGCCAGTCGCCCCTACCAGCTATCTGGGATTTGACACCATTAAAGTTTGAGAAATTCACATTCCAGATGACCACAGTTTCATTTTGTTAACATTTTCACGAACAATACAAATACACTTCACATATTTCTTTTAAAAATAGGCTATTTTGGAAGGAGTGCAAGCAGAAGGCGACACATTTGTTTATAATTTTAAAAACACAATTTACTTTCCAAGTAAACTGGTGACTGATTAGTTGGTCAAGCTCCTAAAAAATGTTTTCTGAGCCAGTTACTCCCTTACACTGTTAAAAAATCACCAAAGTATTCTTTAATATAGCCGACATTTGCACAAGTTTAACAAATTAAAATCCAAAACAAGGTAATTTGCAAAGAGGAACCTATCTCAGGGTGAAGATCATGGAAAATAAAGTAAGCTTCTCTTCAGTATTGCTCTCAGTTACCAGCATATCAAAACAACAGTAAAATATCAAGTCTTTACAGACTATCACTTCCCAATTTTAACCTTCAAATTAAAGTAATAACCATAACTTGCAACGTGTCAAATGAAGAAAACTCATACTACCTCATTTCAAGCCTACCCTGGTTAGGAAGTCAGAAGTTCTACACCCTTCAGTCTGAGGCCACAACTCAAAAAAAATACTTAAAGCAAAGCCGAAGTTTTCCAATGTATGAATAACATGGCTTCATGTGTTCGGCACAGAACACATGACCCTGTGAGGATACTGCACCTCAAAGCAAGGAAACGAACTGCTTTCATGCAGTATCTGCTTCGTATGCTGTGTATTATAAAGAATACACTTACACAGAAGTAATTTTATTTTTCTTGCTACCTACAAAAGCTAGGTTGTAGGTAGCAAGACCTACATTCATATGTACATCCCACAAACATTGGAAATCAACTATATCAAAACTGAGTCCATATTCTGAAACAAAAGAACATAAATTTCACCATATTTATACTTCTTAAACAGCTTAAGGGATCTGAAAGCATAAAACCAAATTTTCTGTGCTTCTGAAAAAGTTTACTAAAACATGGGCCACCATCAACATACATGGCTACAGAGACAGTTACTTATATATTACAAATTTGACACATACAAGATGCAGAATTCTTCCAGTACTAAGAAACACAACATAAACAGTGTCCTATATGAGAAGTGCCTCAGTAAAAGGAAGTTTTTTACCTGGTAGCTAAGTCTGGGGAATCGGGTGACTCAAAGTATTACTTAAAATACCATAAAAAGCCTTTTGCAATATCTAGACAGCTTACAGATGACACTTAATGCTGTACCTTAACTCGCACCTCCACAAGCACAGGTGCTTTCATCAACCAATATAGTAAATAAATATTAATTTAGAAAAAGAGTGGTTTCAGATAGGATAGGCTAATTTTGACTGTGTCAGCAGATACTGTTGAAGAACTAACAAAATAATTTCACTTCCTTTTTTTTTTTCCTTTTCCCATTATTATTTTGTAAAATCAGACCCTACTACAAGCAGGTTGCCCACTAAAGTCTCTAAGTTCCCTGAAGAGACAGCACACCCATCCCCTGGGTGCCACTCGAGGGGCTCCGCAGCAGCTGCCCCGCCGCGGCCGGGTGGTGCAGGGGGCTGAGGCAGCCGGGACGCCCTGTGCCCAGCCCCACAAGTCTCCTCAGTCACCCGGGCCCGGGGAGGGTCGGCCGGGCCCGCCAGCGGCCGGGGCCTTTCACCAGTGCCGGCCAGCTCCGATCCACAGGGCGCGCTGGAAGCGGGGCAGGGGAGCCCGGGCTGCAGGAGCAGCAGTCCTTGGCCCACGGCGGCTTTTCGGCCCTTCAGTGGCTCTGGACGTGACGGGGTGGGGAGGAGGAGACAGCGGGGCAGAAAGAAAGAAAACAACTTTCCTCTGCCCCGGTGCTGGCGCTGCCCCGCCGAGCCCTTCGCGCCGCTCAAAGGGGCCGGGCAGCGGCGAGGCCCGAGCACGGCAGCAGCGGGCGGCCCCCTCCTCCCCTCTCTCCCGCGGCCGGCGGCGAGGGGCAGGCCGTGGGGAGGGGACTGGCTCCCACGACCCCTGAAACGCAGCCCGTCTAGCCCAGGAGGGGGCCAGCCTCCCTCCCTCCCAACGCCGAGGGTCTGTTACCCGCCGAGCCTCTCCGCCGGGCCTGCTCGGCGGAGGGGGGCTTGGCGCAGGGGGCGCCCCGGAGCCGCCTCACGACCCCCCGGGCAGCGCGGGGGCTGCTCACCTTGGTGGCCATGGCGCTGCCGGTCTCCCCTCCCTGCCGCGGCTGCTCGGTCGGTGTGTCCGGCCCTCCCGCCTCCGCCGCCGGGCCGCGCAGGCGGCTTCTCCTCTGCGTCCCCCAGTCGCCGCCGCCTGGGGGCCGTTGGGCGGCTCAGCAACAAGCCCCGGCACTGGGCAGGCGGGGGCTGATGTAGCCTCACGGCGGTGCCCCCTCCTCACACCCCCTGCACGCCCCCGCCACGGCACGGGCCGGCCCGGCCCGGCTCAGCACGGCACGGCACCCGGTGGCGGTGCTCTTTGTCCCCAGTCTCTCTGTCAGGGCTGGAGGGAGGGAGGGAGGGATCCGCCGAGAGCCCCGGGAGAGCCGCCCCGGTCGGTCCCCGCGTTGCGAACGAGGGCGGACGTGCCCCGCGGCCCGCCCCCCCCTCCCGATGCCTTCAGTGGCTTCCTTAGTGTTCAGTGTTTGCTCTCAAATTCCCGCCGGCGCTGGGGAGAAGGCCCGCAGGAAGATCTGTCAGATCATTATTTCTGAACAGAAATTTGAAGCAACTGTATAGCAAGAAAAGTAGTTTTCCCTCGGCCAGGCTCCCTCTCTAGTGGGATGTGCGTCGTCTTTGACCTCCTGTTTCAGCTGGGCCTTAGCTGACGGCAGTTATTTACAGCCGAGAGTAACAACAAGGACCTGGTCAGAGCCGGCAGCATTCCAGTCGGGCGCCCTATGACTGATTGTGACCCCAGTTGATTTCCAGCCTGCAGGAGAGAAGTGCTGGGAGGCTGAAACAAAGAGAATGGGAAAAATGTAGTGGCAGTGATCATGCTCCATTCGAAAAGTGCAACTCCTTGCCTGTACGTGTAGAGTGGGTTGGTCTGGAATCGGGAGATGTTTCCTTTCTGTAAAAGGAAATACATGGGAGTCTGGATGACCAAGGAGATTCCTAAGAGGCGGGTAGGCAGTTAGAAAGCTGCATAACTTTTTACATATGTATTTCCTTGTCCATTGAAATTTCGGGCTTTTCTTCTGCTCTTGGTATAGATGCTCAGTGAGACAGCTTTATTAAAAGAAGAAAATACGTTCACAGTGCTTTGAAGTTGAAAATAAAAAAATCAAGTAAGACCAGTGAAATAGTTTTTATGGAGAGTGAGGATGAGGAATTAAGACGTTGTTAGATGCCACCACTTATTCAAGTTATGAACAATTAACTTGTAAAGTCTACAAACTCTTTTACTGCAATTTTAAACTTTCTCAGAATTCAATTAAGTACATTGATTCCAACTTTTTGTTCTTTATAACAGCAGTATATAAATTAAACCTTTGTGCCTGAACCCTTTGTGAATGTCTGAAAACTTTTAAACTTTATATCATTCCACCTTTAAGCTGAGGTATTGATTTAAGGGCCAGTTTAACTGTGTGGTCCCTCCCAGACTGGAATTTCCTCCACTGTAATAGTAAAACTCTCTGAATCCAGATTTGCCTCTATTCTAAGGGAACCTGTTCTTCCACCACGTTGCTTGTTAACAATCCTTCCAACATTGTATGTTTGATCTGGTGATCTATAAAATGGATAGAGGTGTGAAGTTAAGAGCCCCAGTGTTGTCTTCTTTAGGGATCTCCAACTGTTGGGTATGTGAAGCACCCTCTACCCCTTCACCAGATGCTATGTTTCGCTATGTGATTTATAATAAACTTGTGGCTTTTGCATAAGCTTCAGTTTGTGTCATTCTTCACCTGCAGTCAGAACAACTGCCAGAAAAGCTTCGTCTACAGCTGCTAGCCAATATGTTTTAACAGAGCACTGCTTGCCATCTGGGGAGTGAAAAACAAAGTCACGATTTATTCAGCTTCTCTATATGCTTAAAATCTCCCGTTTACAATTTTCCACTGTGAGGTACTCCTAAAAGTAAGTCTTGCTTCACTTGAAGGAAACTAACATTTTTTTGGAGGGTGAAGGAATGTTCTGGAAAAAAGTATTTTTTATGGGATCTTTCCAATGCTATTTGCAATTAATTGCCATTAATTTTTATGTTAACAGAGACACTCTTGGGGAATCACTTTGGATTTCAAATGAACATATCCCTTCTTAACAGCAAGCTTTATTATTAACAAAAAGTGCCAAATACCAGCAAATTACTAATGAAATCACCTAAATGTGCCCAAACTTTCTAAATTGCATCATTTTTTGCCACCAAGTTGAGTCCTAGTTAATTAAGACTAGGTGTTTGTTTAGCACTAGACATAGGTGAAATCTCAGTGGCTTCAGGTGGGTTGTGTACATACTTAGGCATTTGGTAGGTTGGAAGTTGAGTGCTCTGGGTGGAACTTAATCAGCTTTCAAACACAGCTGGCTCATTATTCACTTTGTACTAAAGCCCCAATGTATGCTATAAAAATATCTCCACCCCAGAAAAAAAATCAATAGCAGGAAAAAAAATCCCTTGCCCAGCATATAAGGGTTTTTTTGTTTATTTGGGGTTTGTTTGTTTGTTTTTGTGTTTTTTTATGTTCTCTCTCCAGATTTCTACTAAGTTTGTATTTATGCAGGTAACTTGTCTGCAGCAGTTCCCGGGAACAACTGCTGCAAGCAGCATTCAGTGTGATCAGTTGAAGAGCTTTATCAAGTGAAAAGATCCTGCTGACAGTGCTATGCTTGCTTGTTTTGTTGGGTTTTTTTTTTAATTAAAGATGGACTCTGAGAAGGGACAAGGAGAACATTTGCTGAATACTGTTTGCTGCTGGGTAAGGACTGGTGTAGCTTCAAGATCATGGAAAGTCAGTGACCCTGTATGTTCTGACTTATGCAAGCTTGGTGGGGAATAATAAAAAAACAAGGTTATTCAGATAACCTTCAAGCTGAAAACCATCTGGAGAAAGAACTATGTTTCTAATTCTGTGTTTCTAAGCTAATGTCCTCAGGAGCTCCTTGGGGCAGTGCACCTTAAATTTCACCCTGTTGTGCCTTTAGCATTATTTAGGTCATATAGGGGACTGACCTGGGTGGCCCTGAGGCATTACCACAGCTGTGGAGGAATTTTGAGGAACAATTATTATCTTCAGTAGCAGCAACTTTATAAATGGAGCAGCCAATCAAATATATGTATTTCCAAACTTTTTGCAGGAGTCATACTAAGAATATATTGTCCTATAGGGTAATATACAGTATCACCAGTTCCACACTACATACTTTTAGCTCAAGATTTCTAACTACATTGATCAGGAAAGCTTAAAAATTACTAGGGAGTAATTACAAAAACATTTCAAACTGTTTTTACTTCTTCTAATTATCATATTTACCTTAATCACACCTCTGGTACACCTCTTGTTTTTAGAAGGGGTAGAGATTTCCCATTTCCAAAGCCTTAAAATGTGCTGTTTAAGGATGACTTAGTCTACAAATCAAAACTGGCAGTAGTATATGCTTCATCTCCAGAATTCATATCCACAGTTTCACCTGAGAGGTTCTTTGGATGGCATTGTGCCTCCTCTCATTTGGCCAGCATTTCTGTTTCAGAATTGGATTAACATTATTTCTTTGGTGTTTCTGAGAAACTTGCCAGAGAGTACCACAGATAAAATATTGCTTCTTTCTATCTTCTCTCCTCCCACAAAACTAGACAGAAAACAATAGGAGCTGCCACGTCCTTGAAACCTAATGTTATCTGCATAGAGCAACAGGGGAGCAGCTGCTGAAACCTGTTTGTGCCTCGATCTGTACTATATGGCACCATTTGCAAATCCTACCTCAAAAATACATTTAATGAAACATGTTCTGAGGAAAAAAAACCCCATTATTTTCCTTTATTGTATGTTGGGAGCCTTTGGCCAGAAAGGCTGTGAACTCTTGAATCATGTGGTATTTGCACCAAAGCAAGATACATAACCTCTCATACTCCAAACTTTACATGGCAGCTCAAAATCCTGCTCAAGAGATTACAGGGATATTTCTATCTTATTCTGCACCTGGTGATGGAAGTTCACTACAAAACCAGTAAGGCAGCCAGACCTGAAATACTGTAGGATGTTAGGTCAAGGCTTTCCTAGGTCATAAATGCTGCTTTAGAAAAATATATGCACAATTGCAACCAAATTCCTCTTGGTTTGTTAGTCTCCAGTGTTGTCTCTGAAAAAGCAGTTCTGAGAAAAACTGTGCTTTGTGAACTTGCTTTTGATTTAAGAGGCTTGTCTCAGGGCTGGTAATCAATGACCATTATTACCTCAACTGTGACATACTATGTGGGCCTTTTTCAACCTGATTTGACACAGTTACATTTTGAATAAACACATAGCTAAAATTGGTTTTGTGCTGTGTATGGATGCTGTTTTCTTTACACTGGGGGAAAAGTGTGATGCTGTGCCATGTTAAATCCTGTGTTCTGTGGTGTCGTGGGTTTAACACATCTTTGTGAAGCCGACAGGTTTAAGACATGGTGGACTCCCTGGGTTCAATTTTCCTTTAAATGTTCTCAAGAACAGCTGATGATCATTGCAAATGTGAAAAAGCTACACAGAAAAAGAAGTGTGAGTGTTGTTGCACTGTACTTTTGGACACTGTTAATTTGAGAGTACTTTTTTCCTTTTTTTTGGTGAAGCTGTTTGCAAAGGTCATGTTTCAGTGCAAATTTGATCACACTCAAGAGAGAGTGGGATGTGTGTATTAAACACCTAGTGCAGAACTTCATACGTGAGCACCATGGCTGCAACAGTTAGGAGGTTGCTTGGTCATGATGATCTGTTCTTTCTTTAGGTAACGGTGTCTGAAATACCATTTTTCTCCCTTTTCTCCCTGGTGTAACAAATATTTTTTACCAATTCTACTCTTCTTTTTATGCTTTTACTGCAGAATACTCAGAGAATACTCAGTGATAGATGTATGGGGTGATTTTTAGCAGTATAAACTTTGAAGGAAATGATACAACAAATCATGCTTTCTTGTGCAAGGAATAAAACAGATTTCATTAAACATCTAACACTGATATAATTTGTACTTTTTACATTGGATACTTGTGCATACATATGTAGCATGAACTTTAGTTGGTTTGCATTTGGATTCTTCATCCATACTTTTTTTATTCGAGTTTCAGTGCAAGGGTTGCTAAGGTCAATAGGTTTTGAACTCAGCTTTCCTGAAAAATAGAATACAGTTTAGTGGAAAGAACATTTTAAAAGGTATAAATGTTTCCCTTTTGCTGTTTGCTAGCTCTAGCAGAAGTGACATACCATTAGCACTATTGATTCTTACTGCTATGGACCCTTTCAAATGGTGTGCTGACTGCCTGTGGCTTATTTCCATTTTTTCCTGTTGTGGAAAGGGCTCTGCCAACTGCTGTACCCTGCTGTCTCGAGCAACTGCAGTCTCAACAAGAAAAGCAACAGGAGTATGCTCTGAATTAAATGTACAGACACTTCTGTGATGAGGTCCTGACAGCATTAAGAAGCCAAGGATTGCACCCAATTTGTCTTTTGACACACAGATCACTAATAACACGAAGATGTAATTATTCTTTACAGTTACATCTAGATGGTGGTCCAGTTATTCATCCTCACCGAATAGCTCATTGAGAAGACAGCTACAGAAGGCTGCAGCATTGAAGGATTGGAACCCTCTTGCTCTGCTCTCCAAGCTTCCATGGTGGGGAGTAGTGGCACTTTGAGTCTGCAAGTGTAGCACCAGGCTGCACTTTTCAAGACAGCTTAATACAAGTAAGAGCAAATGTATAGGAATTTGGCATATATTGCATTTACATCCAAACTAACAGCATGGTCTGTATCAAACATCATAAGGCACACTTTGCATTGTGATAGTGAGAGTGTAAAGCTGCAAAACTGATGGATTTGTTTGTCATGTCTAAATGCTTTTACTGTAAATTATCTAATTCAGATGCTCTCCTTTATCAAAACAAGAGTAACTGTTTTACTGACCTGACCAATATGGATCTTGAATGTATTGTATCCTTAGTGTAATATTTCCTCTCTGGCATTCCAGAACAGCATTCAGTCACACTTCATTCCCCCGACACAGAGTTTTGTTGTAATGTGATTGACTTTTCAAACTGTTTGTATTTTCTAATCCTAACAGATTTATTACTGTATTACATTTTAATGTTTCCATAATGGAAATTTGGAGAATTTCATGGTCTGTGTTTCCATGAGCAAAGAATTTAGTCCTGTGGCATTTATATGGGGAGCATATGGCCCTAGTGTCCTTTACACTTTAAATCTTGTTTTCAGTCACTGTTTCCTTTAGAAATACTTGACAGTGACATTATTGCATAGGAAGAAGCTGCTGATCAGCCCCCAGCATTCATGAGCTCATCTTTAATGAGTGCAGGTCAAGATGATAGGAGCTGCTCTAAAGCAAATGCAAAGCAATATTAATTTCCAGGAGCTATTGTTTGTCTGAATTTTCTCTAGTAGGGTTAAGCTATCCTGCAGCTAGACAAAAAGCTAGGAAGCCTCTTTCTACTCCATATATATTCTCTCTTGTGTCAACCCATGTTAGATCTTCAAGCACATAAACCATCTTCCAACCCAGACAAGCCCAAAAGGCTATAAAGGGAGAAAGCAAAAGCTTTAATGAATTTCATTATAACTAGATGTAGTCTAGTTATAATGAAAAACTAGTTATATAGTTTTTCCTATCTTGAGGAAGGAAACTGGAATTCCACGGTCCATTTTTACACTACTACTTGTGATCTGTTTTTGCACATTGGAGCCAATAAAGACCATANATGTAAGTAAAATGACCTGTGTGGTTCTGCCTGAGAAGCTGTGCTCATGCATTTTTCTCTGTTGTTTTGTTTGTTTTGGATTGAGAACATGGGATTAGTTTGTTTGATTACAGGGCACAGAACCATTCATTAGTAGGAGTATTATTACATAGGTGGCAGTTCCCAGATACCTTATAGGAGTAGGTATTAAAATATTTTTGGAAAATCCACTATTACTAACAAGACCAACAAATCTACTTGAGCATT
>VYZU01072090.1:3137-22711 GCA_013401355.1 Ceyx cyanopectus
CTAAAATAATAAGTTGAGAATTGTCAGCATTAATATACTTTGAGATTTCTTTAAATCAAAACTAGTTTTATTTGTTCATTTCCTTAATTCTGTGTTAACAGATTGCTTTATCAGCTCTTCATTATTTTTGTCTGGGCTTGTAACAACATGATTAAACTATAAACAAAAAAAAAATTGTTAACAGGGCTTTTTTTTTTTTTAAGTCAGAACTTTACTGTTATCCAAGAGTATTGAAACTTAGCATTAATGCTGACAATTCTCAACTTATTATTTTAGATCTCATAAACAAAATGTATTCAGGCATGTTATACTTTAAAATGCTTAACATTACTGCCTTCTGGTTTATGTCCTTGGTTGTTGTTGTTGGGGTCTAGATCACACAGGGTTTTCCCTCATCCTCAGCTGAAGAACATCTGTTGCATACAGTCTTTCTCAATTATTGACCTCTTATCATTTCTGTATTAGTGGCCTCTATCATTTCTGCCCAGCAGCTGACCACAGCTTTGACCTGCTCTTTTCTGCCTCTTACCTGTTTTTTTCTGAATCCATATAACTTCTATTAATTATTCTCAACATCCAATGCAGTTCTTAACCTATTTTTACTTTCTTGCTAGATGAGGCTGAATTATTAAATGCTGTAGCCTTCTGTGTGAGACTTTATAAATGTAATATGCATCTTAACCTCATTTAACTTATCACTCTTTTGTTTTCCTATTAAAATTATCTTTCCCAATTGACTTACCTTATGATTACTTTCGATTTGG
This sequence comes from Ceyx cyanopectus, assembly GCA_013401355.1. Taxonomy (NCBI): domain Eukaryota; kingdom Metazoa; phylum Chordata; class Aves; order Coraciiformes; family Alcedinidae; genus Ceyx; species Ceyx cyanopectus. The sequence goes on from VYZU01072090.1 coordinate 3,902, forward strand.
TGAAACTGAGCCCTCTGAAGCACAAAAATTTCCTGCTGAGGAGTCATATTCTTCTTACAGATGACAATTATAATAAAGTAATGATCACTTACTTATCACAGAAAGGATTGGTTCTGTGATCAAGACCTCTTTATCTAGTGAGATGAAATGTAACATAGGACTCCCTCAAGTTCTATCAGAGAATTATCAAAAAGATTCTTAGGCATATCAAGGACATTTTAGCATTGGCAGAAAAAGACTTGCACCATCTCCTGATTTTAGCTGAAAATCACCTCAGAAAAGGCACAGGATGAGATTTATTAGTGCAGTGGCATGAGTCACTTAACTCAGGAGATATTAATTACCAAACCCAGAAGGAACTCATTACAGTAAATCAACAACATAAACCTAGCTCCATGCCAAGGTCATGTGCTGTTGGTCACTTTTAAGCAGATTGGTTACATGTTCCTTGCAGTTTCATAAAATTATGTCAGTGACATCATCTCTCTAAAAGATACATCAAATTAAAATAACCACAAAAGACACTTGTTTGGAAAAGTTTCCTGTTACTGGGTCATGGAAAGTTGACAGTTATTATACTCTTCAGGGAAAAAAAAAACATCCAGGGAAAGATTAGGCAAAGTCTTGCCCTCCCTGTTTTTTAATTGCTACAATACTGTTCCTTTCAGTTAATGCACTCCTCAGCTATTCTTTTTGCTACCATTGTGTGCTTCCTTCAGAAAAGAAGCAACTAAGTACTCCAAGAGTCCCTAAAAAGAGAAACAAATAAAAACGTTCTCTCTGTCCTCCACTATATGTTGTTTTCCTATTTTACATTATTATTAGAATATACATATGAATGAAACACTTGTATATGTTGTTATATTATGGCATTTGTGATGGATTATTGGTGTAAAAGAAGTATATTAATATTTTACATTAAAGTTGTTTAAAATATAATTTAGGTAAGCCACTAGTTTATAAAGTAACATTTTAAAAAAATATTATCTTGGAGTAATTTTAAATGTTAAGAAACCCCTGAAGTATATATGCAAGCTAAAGGGCCCTAGCATTTTTAACAAACTGTAACTCTCTGTTAAATGAAGATTGTGCATTCCAAGTTCCATATTTAACAAAGCTAAAACAATAATCTGAAAGCAATATTTAATTTCAATGGGAAATGGATCAGAATCTAAAAAAACAGTTGACAATATCTTTCAAAACTTAATGTCCAAGAAGAATGCAAGGATAACTTGCAGAAAAAATAGGTTTCGAAATCATCCAAGAAGAAACCCTCCTCAGATTATTATCATTCTGTACCACTAGAATCCTCCTCAAGTTTGAGCATTTGCCTTCAGTCCTCCATTATGTTGGTAAGAAGTGAAAACTGTGTTCCAGTGTGAGACAACTATCTACAGGTGTTGGAAATAACATTTATACAAGAAAACAGAAGGAATTATGCCTTTATCTTATAGTACTGCTTTTCAATGCTCTCAACTGATACTGCTATTTAAGAGGGAAAAAAGATTACATTATGGAAAACTATTGTGACTGCAACACCTCCTGTGACAGAGAAGATGGTATTAATGAACAAGTTTTCACAGTGCTGCTGGGGAGCAGTTCAGCATAGAAGTGCCCATATTAATATTTCAGGGACTGATATGTAAATGAACTGCTGCACTGAAATTTTAGTCATTATATCCTTCATGAGACATCTGCCTTGTTGACACAGGGGAGCCAGCACAATATTTCCTGAGGGTGACAAAGACTTTTTGAAAATAATATTTCAGCAAAGCACCACAAGGAACTGCTTATTTACAGTAAAGCAGTTTGTGCTTTTATTGCTTTTATTGCTTTTATTGTCTTTTGAAAAAGAAGCAAATTGGAAAAGCACAGATATAAATGACTCAGGCCTCTCACTAGTTTTGAGCAGCCCTACCATCTAAACAATTGCCAAAGAAGTTGTCAAACATGTCCCTTCGCTCAGGCTGATGGTGAAAGGAAGCTCTTGTTTTGGAAGGGATGCTGCAGTGGGAGGGGGAATTATGAATGCAGTGTTACACTTGCTTTATGTGTATAAAACAACAGCATAGCCTTGGCATTTCCAGCCTTGAAAATCATCAGTGACTCTCCTGAAGACTGAATTCCCTTCAGAGTGTGAAATACTGCATAGTGTGTGTTCGTATTTTGTCAACAAACAGTTTATTTTTCACTTCATAGTATTACCAGATGCCACACTTTTCCACTGGGAAGAAGTTATTTACAGAGCTATCAGGGTACACAGAATTCATGTATGTATAGAACTTGCATGATCCTCCTATGAGTTACATAAACTTGTAACGCATTTGCTGAGGCCTTTTGGGAAGGTGGAAATGTGAAAGGTTCAAGTTGATGTTACTCAGAATGTTGACAGCAGGAAGCTGATCAAAGCCCTGGAAACCTTTGATCACTCTTCCATTGGATCCCCTCTGTTTTTCTTGCTTTTCTTCTACATCAGCTGGTCATCTTAAAGCATCACCATTACAAAGAACCAGCTGGCCTCTTTCTGCTTTTCCACGTGCTGATGAGGGGAAGGAAGTCACAGGGTGTTTTTATAGCAAGATACTCTGATACCTACCAGGGCATTCGTTCCTGCTGCAGCATGTGATGCTCCCTGAGGTGTTTGAACTTGTGGTATAAATAGGTGATTTTAGAGCATTGAATCCTTTGGAATGCTTGTTTACAGCCCTTTCTCCTGCAGCACTGGCCATTGTTCTGCTTCATGAAATGGCCTGAATGTGTGTTGGAGCACATTTCCATATTTTAACACTAGTGGATTGTTGGTCAGGGTGTTTCAGTTTATTCCTTGGACTTCTGTGCTTGTCTGCATCAGACCAGAAAGATAAGGATGAGGAAGCTGCCACAGAGAAGAGTGAAATAGTTAATCAGATAGATTAAGCTCTGCAGAGAATAAATAAATAAATAACACATGAATACTTCACCGACCTGGATTCTTTATCTCAGAGGGATGATATTATCTGCTAGTTAGTGAATCTTCTATACTAGTTAGTGAATCTTCTCATTCTTGGGTCACAAAGTGCGTAATAGATACATACATAAGATAAAATAAAATGCATGTTTGATAAGTTAGGGAATCAAATTGAGAAAGGGGTGTATCTTACAAAAAGTCAATCTTACAGCAGTTTAGCCCAGAAGGTGTTGTGACTTTCATCTGCTGAAGTCTCAGATTTTAGATGCAAGTCACATAACCCAAAGTGTGCACCCAAAGCACTCAATATTTATAACTTCTGTGTACAAAGTGTTTAATAAATTACATATCTATAGTTCTGTCTCTTTCTGAACAGCAGCCCCTGACATGTAGCTCTTTGCACAGGAGGATATATTTGCTAAAGACAACAAAATGAATCCTTTATTTTTACTAAAGAAAAGCAGCAAGAGAGATTCTGGTTGCCAGTGAAAGGCACTAGTAACCTATCAGCCCAGAAGCAATTGTCTGGAGCTAAAACTTCCAATATACTCATCTTGTCTCTTGTGCTGGGGGTCTGGAATTGAAGTAATCAATTATCCCAGCCACTATTTTTTTTCTATAAAGTGTTGCCTGAAACCAGGGAAATATGTACTGCATCCACACATACAGAGCGTAAGAGAAACCCAGAGGCAGATTGTGAATTATGACTCAATTTCTTTCCAATTTGCTGATGGCACCATTCAGCTGCATATTTCCTCATATGTGTAATTCACAAAAATGTTGCAATTTTTGTTTTAAAATACTGAGTGCTCCGGATATAAATGATGTCAGGTAATGTGTTGACTGATAAACACAATAATAGGTCTTCATTTCAGTGAGATCACTGGTAATCTCACTGAAGAGATTAATCTGAATCTAAAGAAAGAAGGGAAGAAGAGGACATACAAAAGTGAATTGCAAAGAGAAAGATATGTGCATTATGTGTGTGTTTCTGTATATGTACCAAACTCAGAGCAATAAAATGCTTGAGAAGCATATTTAATTTTCTAAGCCTCTATTAAAAGTTCCATGATTTAAGCACTTGAAAGGGCTCCAAACAAATATATCACATCCAGAAATGCCAAGTATTTCTGATTTTGAAGTCAAGTTGATTAATTGTTTGCAAATTAGCTAAATCCTATGCAAAACACATTCTATGGGATTGGATTAGAAGAAAAAAAAAAAAGCANGGAAGGGATGCTGCAGTGGGAGGGGGAATTATGAATGCAGTGTTACACTTGCTTTATGTGTATAAAACAACAGCATAGCCTTGGCATTTCCAGCCTTGAAAATCATCAGTGACTCTCCTGAAGACTGAATTCCCTTCAGAGTGTGAAATACTGCATAGTGTGTGTTCGTATTTTGTCAACAAACAGTTTATTTTTCACTTCATAGTATTACCAGATGCCACACTTTTCCACTGGGAAGAAGTTATTTACAGAGCTATCAGGGTACACAGAATTCATGTATGTATAGAACTTGCATGATCCTCCTATGAGTTACATAAACTTGTAACGCATTTGCTGAGGCCTTTTGGGAAGGTGGAAATGTGAAAGGTTCAAGTTGATGTTACTCAGAATGTTGACAGCAGGAAGCTGATCAAAGCCCTGGAAACCTTTGATCACTCTTCCATTGGATCCCCTCTGTTTTTCTTGCTTTTCTTCTACATCAGCTGGTCATCTTAAAGCATCACCATTACAAAGAACCAGCTGGCCTCTTTCTGCTTTTCCACGTGCTGATGAGGGGAAGGAAGTCACAGGGTGTTTTTATAGCAAGATACTCTGATACCTACCAGGGCATTCGTTCCTGCTGCAGCATGTGATGCTCCCTGAGGTGTTTGAACTTGTGGTATAAATAGGTGATTTTAGAGCATTGAATCCTTTGGAATGCTTGTTTACAGCCCTTTCTCCTGCAGCACTGGCCATTGTTCTGCTTCATGAAATGGCCTGAATGTGTGTTGGAGCACATTTCCATATTTTAACACTAGTGGATTGTTGGTCAGGGTGTTTCAGTTTATTCCTTGGACTTCTGTGCTTGTCTGCATCAGACCAGAAAGATAAGGATGAGGAAGCTGCCACAGAGAAGAGTGAAATAGTTAATCAGATAGATTAAGCTCTGCAGAGAATAAATAAATAAATAACACATGAATACTTCACCGACCTGGATTCTTTATCTCAGAGGGATGATATTATCTGCTAGTTAGTGAATCTTCTATACTAGTTAGTGAATCTTCTCATTCTTGGGTCACAAAGTGCGTAATAGATACATACATAAGATAAAATAAAATGCATGTTTGATAAGTTAGGGAATCAAATTGAGAAAGGGGTGTCTAGAAAGTGTTTTAGGGTCATACTGCCTTTTTAAATAGGGCTTTTCTCTTTCTAATGGCACTTTTAAAAGTCCAACCACAATGGATCAGCTGAAAGCTTCACTACAAAAAAAGATTCTGTGATTTCTTGTTCTCACAGATGACTTTTGAATTTGCTGAGAGAAGTAAACTTACTGAACAGCTGCAGGAAAAAGTGTCTTCCTTGGAAAAAAAGCTAGGAAGCAATCTTNCTCCTCAGATTATTATCATTCTGTACCACTAGAATCCTCCTCAAGTTTGAGCATTTGCCTTCAGTCCTCCATTATGTTGGTAAGAAGTGAAAACTGTGTTCCAGTGTGAGACAACTATCTACAGGTGTTGGAAATAACATTTATACAAGAAAACAGAAGGAATTATGCCTTTATCTTATAGTACTGCTTTTCAATGCTCTCAACTGATACTGCTATTTAAGAGGGAAAAAAGATTACATTATGGAAAACTATTGTGACTGCAACACCTCCTGTGACAGAGAAGATGGTATTAATGAACAAGTTTTCACAGTGCTGCTGGGGAGCAGTTCAGCATAGAAGTGCCCATATTAATATTTCAGGGACTGATATGTAAATGAACTGCTGCACTGAAATTTTAGTCATTATATCCTTCATGAGACATCTGCCTTGTTGACACAGGGGAGCCAGCACAATATTTCCTGAGGGTGACAAAGACTTTTTGAAAATAATATTTCAGCAAAGCACCACAAGGAACTGCTTATTTACAGTAAAGCAGTTTGTGCTTTTATTGCTTTTATTGCTTTTATTGTCTTTTGAAAAAGAAGCAAATTGGAAAAGCACAGATATAAATGACTCAGGCCTCTCACTAGTTTTGAGCAGCCCTACCATCTAAACAATTGCCAAAGAAGTTGTCAAACATGTCCCTTCGCTCAGGCTGATGGTGAAAGGAAGCTCTTGTTTTGGAAGGGATGCTGCAGTGGGAGGGGGAATTATGAATGCAGTGTTACACTTGCTTTATGTGTATAAAACAACAGCATAGCCTTGGCATTTCCAGCCTTGAAAATCATCAGTGACTCTCCTGAAGACTGAATTCCCTTCAGAGTGTGAAATACTGCATAGTGTGTGTTCGTATTTTGTCAACAAACAGTTTATTTTTCACTTCATAGTATTACCAGATGCCACACTTTTCCACTGGGAAGAAGTTATTTACAGAGCTATCAGGGTACACAGAATTCATGTATGTATAGAACTTGCATGATCCTCCTATGAGTTACATAAACTTGTAACGCATTTGCTGAGGCCTTTTGGGAAGGTGGAAATGTGAAAGGTTCAAGTTGATGTTACTCAGAATGTTGACAGCAGGAAGCTGATCAAAGCCCTGGAAACCTTTGATCACTCTTCCATTGGATCCCCTCTGTTTTTCTTGCTTTTCTTCTACATCAGCTGGTCATCTTAAAGCATCACCATTACAAAGAACCAGCTGGCCTCTTTCTGCTTTTCCACGTGCTGATGAGGGGAAGGAAGTCACAGGGTGTTTTTATAGCAAGATACTCTGATACCTACCAGGGCATTCGTTCCTGCTGCAGCATGTGATGCTCCCTGAGGTGTTTGAACTTGTGGTATAAATAGGTGATTTTAGAGCATTGAATCCTTTGGAATGCTTGTTTACAGCCCTTTCTCCTGCAGCACTGGCCATTGTTCTGCTTCATGAAATGGCCTGAATGTGTGTTGGAGCACATTTCCATATTTTAACACTAGTGGATTGTTGGTCAGGGTGTTTCAGTTTATTCCTTGGACTTCTGTGCTTGTCTGCATCAGACCAGAAAGATAAGGATGAGGAAGCTGCCACAGAGAAGAGTGAAATAGTTAATCAGATAGATTAAGCTCTGCAGAGAATAAATAAATAAATAACACATGAATACTTCACCGACCTGGATTCTTTATCTCAGAGGGATGATATTATCTGCTAGTTAGTGAATCTTCTATACTAGTTAGTGAATCTTCTCATTCTTGGGTCACAAAGTGCGTAATAGATACATACATAAGATAAAATAAAATGCATGTTTGATAAGTTAGGGAATCAAATTGAGAAAGGGGTGTATCTTACAAAAAGTCAATCTTACAGCAGTTTAGCCCAGAAGGTGTTGTGACTTTCATCTGCTGAAGTCTCAGATTTTAGATGCAAGTCACATAACCCAAAGNTCCATATTTAACAAAGCTAAAACAATAATCTGAAAGCAATATTTAATTTCAATGGGAAATGGATCAGAATCTAAAAAAACAGTTGACAATATCTTTCAAAACTTAATGTCCAAGAAGAATGCAAGGATAACTTGCAGAAAAAATAGGTTTCGAAATCATCCAAGAAGAAACCCTCCTCAGATTATTATCATTCTGTACCACTAGAATCCTCCTCAAGTTTGAGCATTTGCCTTCAGTCCTCCATTATGTTGGTAAGAAGTGAAAACTGTGTTCCAGTGTGAGACAACTATCTACAGGTGTTGGAAATAACATTTATACAAGAAAACAGAAGGAATTATGCCTTTATCTTATAGTACTGCTTTTCAATGCTCTCAACTGATACTGCTATTTAAGAGGGAAAAAAGATTACATTATGGAAAACTATTGTGACTGCAACACCTCCTGTGACAGAGAAGATGGTATTAATGAACAAGTTTTCACAGTGCTGCTGGGGAGCAGTTCAGCATAGAAGTGCCCATATTAATATTTCAGGGACTGATATGTAAATGAACTGCTGCACTGAAATTTTAGTCATTATATCCTTCATGAGACATCTGCCTTGTTGACACAGGGGAGCCAGCACAATATTTCCTGAGGGTGACAAAGACTTTTTGAAAATAATATTTCAGCAAAGCACCACAAGGAACTGCTTATTTACAGTAAAGCAGTTTGTGCTTTTATTGCTTTTATTGCTTTTATTGTCTTTTGAAAAAGAAGCAAATTGGAAAAGCACAGATATAAATGACTCAGGCCTCTCACTAGTTTTGAGCAGCCCTACCATCTAAACAATTGCCAAAGAAGTTGTCAAACATGTCCCTTCGCTCAGGCTGATGGTGAAAGGAAGCTCTTGTTTTGGAAGGGATGCTGCAGTGGGAGGGGGAATTATGAATGCAGTGTTACACTTGCTTTATGTGTATAAAACAACAGCATAGCCTTGGCATTTCCAGCCTTGAAAATCATCAGTGACTCTCCTGAAGACTGAATTCCCTTCAGAGTGTGAAATACTGCATAGTGTGTGTTCGTATTTTGTCAACAAACAGTTTATTTTTCACTTCATAGTATTACCAGATGCCACACTTTTCCACTGGGAAGAAGTTATTTACAGAGCTATCAGGGTACACAGAATTCATGTATGTATAGAACTTGCATGATCCTCCTATGAGTTACATAAACTTGTAACGCATTTGCTGAGGCCTTTTGGGAAGGTGGAAATGTGAAAGGTTCAAGTTGATGTTACTCAGAATGTTGACAGCAGGAAGCTGATCAAAGCCCTGGAAACCTTTGATCACTCTTCCATTGGATCCCCTCTGTTTTTCTTGCTTTTCTTCTACATCAGCTGGTCATCTTAAAGCATCACCATTACAAAGAACCAGCTGGCCTCTTTCTGCTTTTCCACGTGCTGATGAGGGGAAGGAAGTCACAGGGTGTTTTTATAGCAAGATACTCTGATACCTACCAGGGCATTCGTTCCTGCTGCAGCATGTGATGCTCCCTGAGGTGTTTGAACTTGTGGTATAAATAGGTGATTTTAGAGCATTGAATCCTTTGGAATGCTTGTTTACAGCCCTTTCTCCTGCAGCACTGGCCATTGTTCTGCTTCATGAAATGGCCTGAATGTGTGTTGGAGCACATTTCCATATTTTAACACTAGTGGATTGTTGGTCAGGGTGTTTCAGTTTATTCCTTGGACTTCTGTGCTTGTCTGCATCAGACCAGAAAGATAAGGATGAGGAAGCTGCCACAGAGAAGAGTGAAATAGTTAATCAGATAGATTAAGCTCTGCAGAGAATAAATAAATAAATAACACATGAATACTTCACCGACCTGGATTCTTTATCTCAGAGGGATGATATTATCTGCTAGTTAGTGAATCTTCTATACTAGTTAGTGAATCTTCTCATTCTTGGGTCACAAAGTGCGTAATAGATACATACATAAGATAAAATAAAATGCATGTTTGATAAGTTAGGGAATCAAATTGAGAAAGGGGTGTATCTTACAAAAAGTCAATCTTACAGCAGTTTAGCCCAGAAGGTGTTGTGACTTTCATCTGCTGAAGTCTCAGATTTTAGATGCAAGTCACATAACCCAAAGTGTGCACCCAAAGCACTCAATATTTATAACTTCTGTGTACAAAGTGTTTAATAAATTACATATCTATAGTTCTGTCTCTTTCTGAACAGCAGCCCCTGACATGTAGCTCTTTGCACAGGAGGATATATTTGCTAAAGACAACAAAATGAATCCTTTATTTTTACTAAAGAAAAGCAGCAAGAGAGATTCTGGTTGCCAGTGAAAGGCACTAGTAACCTATCAGCCCAGAAGCAATTGTCTGGAGCTAAAACTTCCAATATACTCATCTTGTCTCTTGTGCTGGGGGTCTGGAATTGAAGTAATCAATTATCCCAGCCACTATTTTTTTTCTATAAAGTGTTGCCTGAAACCAGGGAAATATGTACTGCATCCACACATACAGAGCGTAAGAGAAACCCAGAGGCAGATTGTGAATTATGACTCAATTTCTTTCCAATTTGCTGATGGCACCATTCAGCTGCATATTTCCTCATATGTGTAATTCACAAAAATGTTGCAATTTTTGTTTTAAAATACTGAGTGCTCCGGATATAAATGATGTCAGGTAATGTGTTGACTGATAAACACAATAATAGGTCTTCATTTCAGTGAGATCACTGGTAATCTCACTGAAGAGATTAATCTGAATCTAAAGAAAGAAGGGAAGAAGAGGACATACAAAAGTGAATTGCAAAGAGAAAGATATGTGCATTATGTGTGTGTTTCTGTATATGTACCAAACTCAGAGCAATAAAATGCTTGAGAAGCATATTTAATTTTCTAAGCCTCTATTAAAAGTTCCATGATTTAAGCACTTGAAAGGGCTCCAAACAAATATATCACATCCAGAAATGCCAAGTATTTCTGATTTTGAAGTCAAGTTGATTAATTGTTTGCAAATTAGCTAAATCCTATGCAAAACACATTCTATGGGATTGGATTAGAAGAAAAAAAAAAAAGCAAATTGGATTTTGGGATGTTAAATACAGTTCTTATGGGGCAGAAGTTTTGGTAATGAGACAAAAAAAAATCTGAAATAAAAAGTAAAATATTTTCAACAGCCTAATAAAAGGATTATGTGGATATTGTATCTGTTCATACATCTGTTTTCTGCAGCTAACAAAACCAGAGAATTCACTGGAGAATTATAGTTAATATTTGCACTGAGAGTATTTGAGTTAGCAATTTTAGCTTGTGGTTCTCAGAAAATACAATTGCATAGATACTAATTTTCACTATTTACAAAATCTTCCTTTCTCCAGGAATAAGATGAAGTAGAGCTATGAGTAAAATGTGAACAAATTTTTTATTTTTTTTTTCAGATACAGCATGATTATCTAATTAGAATTATAATTCCTTTGGAAGTTCTTTAGGACAGGAATGATATGAAATGCAGTGTATCCATCACACTGTTGATTAAGATAAAAATCAATTAATACAGAGGAAGCTGATACATGTGTCAGCCTGGCCTTCATATCTCCATTTTTAGAGTGAGTTTTCCTCCTGTCAGAGTGAGACCTGCCAGTTGTTTCTGTTTTGTAGCTGACTCTCATATTGGAAGTTTTTCCAACTAGCAGAATTTAAGTAAGGAGAGCACATTTCTGTCTTCTTGTAGATACAGTCAGCATTGTGTATTCACTATGAGCTAGACTCTTAGCTGTTCACAGAGCAGGGATTACAGAGCATCTTTGCCTTGCCTTACACAAACCAAAGCTTGTTCTTTGTTCCAGGGAACTGGTGATTTCTTAGGGTTTATGACAGTCATAAGCAAGCACCCTTCAGACTGGACTGGATGAACCTGGGGTCATCATTAAGTCTCCAGTCTGTTCAAGCCTGAGGAAAGCCATGAGTCCAGCCTAATTGGAGGTGACCCCCACTAATTCATGAACTGGGAGAGGTGGTCAAGTCTTACCTCTGTCAACACTGCCCCTATGAAATTGTGTCAGGAACAGCTGGGAGCACAGCTTGCTCCTGCATCCGCCAACACTTTACCCAGACTGGGATTCAGAGAATTGATGCCAGCAGCCCAAGGAGAGCCTTGGGAGCCCAAGGCTCATCGAGATATGTCTAGTGGTATATAAACACCCCATTAAACACTTAGGCTCTTGGGGACCTTTGTCTTCCAGATGATGCCCTGGAGTTCACCAACAGGGACTTGTTTCCAGATTTGCTGTCTGTTCAGAAAAAAAAGCTGATCTTGACAAATGCCTCAAAGGGACAATTTAGGAATGCCCACTGGAGCCATTAGAAAGCTCTGGGAAAAAAAAGAAACTATAAAACAGCAGGAGTAAATCCTATCTATCCGTCCTCTGAAACAAAACAGGAATTCAACACAATTTGGTTTAATGTCAGTGATTGGAGTGATCTTTTAATTAACAAAATATATGTGGAGCAACACAGTCCTCTTCTGAAGCATTTCAGCAGTCTTCTGCACTTGGTACAATCCCAGGAAAATCCTCTTTTCAATTAATCTGGTAGATTAAACTATTAATCGAACTACTCATACATTTTTAAAGAAGAAACATAGTGCCACTGGTTTCCTGCTGCATTCAAGCTGGTTTTGATGAAAGGAAAGATAAAAAATATTTTTCTTATAGAGCCCTTCAAAATGCTGTGTGGTTTCACTAAACAAATCCTGCAGTGTTTAATGTACATTGTGCTTTGCTGAGGGAAATTGCTGCACAAAGGAGCAACAACTTCAGAAAAAAACCCAACCTGCATTATTCGTGTATATGTTCCTTTATGATCCATAAAAAAGTTATTGCCTCTCAATTATCACTTCCTAGCTGATCTCTGAGAAAGCAAAACAATCTGGTGCTGTTAAGTTGTGCTGAGGTGTGACATGTCTGCAACAGGGGCTATTGGGGCAGAGTTCTTTGACTGTACAAAGTTGAGATTAATGAGAAGCAGCAGGGAGGTGACATTTTACCTCTGTGTGATGCTGCTGAAACCACTAACAGAACAACACGTTCACTCTGGGTGGCCACTGTTCTAACATCATGTTGAGAAACTGGAAAGCACAGAAAAAAATAGCTGCAAAGTAATGAAAAGAACAGGAAAAAAAACAACCCACAACACTACATTGTTAATTATTATTATTATTTTTAATATTTTCTGACATATTTAAAATGTTCAGCCTGCTTCAGTGGCAGAAAAATATTAATAACTCCATTGACATGAACATACTTATACTGCGTCATAAAGACCTTTTCAATTCAGTAGTGTAAAGCTGTAAAACTGTATTGCAAGACTGAGTGGCTGGAACTCTTTGTAATTAGAAAAGCTCAATTGGGAACAAGGAATGATTTTTAATGATGATTTTTAACTACTGGCAAAGGTTATCAGGCACGATGATAGATTTACCATTTTTTTGGTGTTTTCTGAACAATGCAGGATATTCCCCCACAAGTACACCATTAGATTCAATTCAGAGGTAGCTAATGTTATCCCCCCCACCCTTCCTGTGCTTAGCTCTGACTCTAAACACTCAGCCTGGGAATCAACAAACACAAAAACTCACAACAGGGAATCTCCAAAGGAGCACCACTTGGCACCACTTCGCACAATTCAGAGGGATAACCAGTGCATCTTTGATTTTTTGCCAGTCACACCATACTGGGACACAGCAACCCCAGGGCCATGTAATTCTACTTTTCACAGGGAAGCCTTGTTCTGAAAACAGAGACCCAGCTGGCATCACATATTGTAACTTTATTTTTCAAAAGGTCAACTTTCTTCTAGGAGATCACAATGTTGGCACTTGAAGACAAGGATTTCCTTGGTCTGTTTTTATGTTTCATTTTTATGCTTATGGGTGGTTTTTTTTTGTTTGTTTTTATAGTTCAGCACACTTTGTAGTCAAGTCTCCAGTCTGTAACATCTATTGAGCTATAGACACTGATTTTATAGCAACTTTGTGTTGCCCTGGCTCATACCTCCTCTTGACCCCCTTTATCCAAAGTCCAAAGGGGTCTTTGGAACTACCAAGTGACGGCCTGCCCAGGCTCGGCAGAAGTGTGCTAACATGCTGCCACCTTGTGCTGGTTTGGCGTCAAATCAAGGCTTAGCAAAGACAGCACTCCGCTATTTTTTTCCCCCGGGATGCTGAGCTGTGCTCCCACACAGGTCCGCGCGGGGGCAGAGCAGAGGGGATGCCGCTTCTTCCCGGGGACAGCCCCCGCCCCGGGTACCCGCACCCAGTCTTCCCCTTCTGTCCATCTTCCGATCCCATAGGCTTTCCTGGCCGGAGAAACGGAGATGGAGACAGAGATTTTCCTCGATTTCAGCTCCCAGTCTTCTCACAAGCAGCTGGAAAGGAAGAAGACCTGATAGGAACCAGAAGACTTCTAATGAAGTCAGAGGGATGCAAAACATTTCTGCAACTCTCCCTTTTGTGACATTAATACCACAAATACTGAACAAATCTGCTCTCTTAATATTAGCAGGTCCAGAATAGCTCACAAATTTAGCCTAACTCACTGCCTATGTTTTGGTGTGGTGTTTGTTTGGTTTGGGGTTTTTTTTGTTTGGATGATTGTTTTTGTTGGTTTTTTTCTGTGTGTTTTTTGTTTGTTTGGGTTTTTTTTGGAACGGGGGAAAAAATCACATAAGGAGGTGCCTAAGTTTCAAGAGGGGAACCAAAGCTTTCCAGAGAAAGGATGATTTATCTCATCTTAGTCTTTAGAATTAGTACTCTTCATGAACATGCTTGTCCTTCCTTGTCCCATTTACCTCAAAGTCTTAATTTTCTCTAAACCTTCACCCTTTTATGAACTGCATTTAATTCATATAGAACCCATAAGCAAACCATCCCAGCATCCTCTCTAATGATTAATGGTTAATCACTATGAGTTGCTAAGTTTCTCCCCCTGTGTAACATTTCACTTTAACGCTCTCCTTAATTAAGCTGAAAATAGAGAAGTTCAGAATAACCTGGAGAGATTTTCTGCTGTCTGATCAGTGGATCAGACATGAATTAGCATTTGAAAGTTATGTATGTGAAATGTGAAGTACTATGTTATGATGAGCTAAACATTATTTCATTATACTCTTAGTCTAAAAGTTACAGAGCTTTTTTTCCTTTGACCCAATAGTGAAATCAATCATCAGGGGACTGCTTTGGTTGCAGGCAAAAAATGTATAAATTGTTACAGTCACTGCTCTGGCAGTTGGCCCTTGGCACTGACACTGTTTTGGATGTAAAATCTCAAAGCCAGTTGACAAAATGAAAGTATCTCTGCTACCTGCTCACAGACTGTTTCTCCATGACCAAATAATAGAGGAGGGCTGAGCAGCAGAGTTGCTGACCACCTCACACAAAGCTGCTGGAAACTGTAAGAGCCAGGTGCTTCCAAGTTGGACTCTAGGATGGTTACCAAGGAAATAAAAAGCAGATGTTGCACACTTTGTCCTGATGAAAAGTAATAAACATTTTGCAAAAAAATACTTCAGTGGGAATCATCCCTGTTACCACTGAAAACCACTGAAAGCTGGACTTTTTCAATCAGTCTAATTCCTTTGGGTATACAGTGAACTCCTGAGCACTCATGTCCATTTCAGAGATGCCCTTCCTTCCCTTTGCTCCTCAGACTCCTTCCAGATTCTATACACCCTGGTTTCTGATGTGATCAGTAAGTGATTTCTGACATAGCCACTCACACCTAGGGGTGGGGTTGGCATCTACCCTCCCACTGACACACCTTTNGGTTGCAGGCAAAAAATGTATAAATTGTTACAGTCACTGCTCTGGCAGTTGGCCCTTGGCACTGACACTGTTTTGGATGTAAAATCTCAAAGCCAGTTGACAAAATGAAAGTATCTCTGCTACCTGCTCACAGACTGTTTCTCCATGACCAAATAATAGAGGAGGGCTGAGCAGCAGAGTTGCTGACCACCTCACACAAAGCTGCTGGAAACTGTAAGAGCCAGGTGCTTCCAAGTTGGACTCTAGGATGGTTACCAAGGAAATAAAAAGCAGATGTTGCACACTTTGTCCTGATGAAAAGTAATAAACATTTTGCAAAAAAATACTTCAGTGGGAATCATCCCTGTTACCACTGAAAACCACTGAAAGCTGGACTTTTTCAATCAGTCTAATTCCTTTGGGTATACAGTGAACTCCTGAGCACTCATGTCCATTTCAGAGATGCCCTTCCTTCCCTTTGCTCCTCAGACTCCTTCCAGATTCTATACACCCTGGTTTCTGATGTGATCAGTAAGTGATTTCTGACATAGCCACTCACACCTAGGGGTGGGGTTGGCATCTACCCTCCCACTGACACACCTTTTCTGATATGACAATGTTCAAACACAGCAGATGCATGAGATTGACTGAAAAACTATGATGGATAAACATCCTGAGGGGAGGAAAGCTTTGTCTTCTGATTTTAAAGCTTTTAAGGTTTTATACTGTTTTCTTCTGTCTAGACAGTCTTCAATGTGGAGACTGTATGCTTTGCATTTAATAAAAATAGGGAGGCATCTAAAACAGCACAAGTAGTATGAGGGTTAACAACTGTGGGACATCTGACACTGACCCCTTTGCTCAGAGGGTGGAAAGTAGCCAAGCAGCCAGTCTTAGACAATTATTTACTTATCTCCATAAATATCCCAGTAGGTGCCCATGAGCTTATGTGCAGATGGACTATTTATCCCTCTCACGGTGTGAGGTGAAGATCTTTGCCCTAGGTTTTTGGTCAGACACTCGGGATATTTCTCAGGATGTCAGTTGCCTGTATATCATAGCTGTGAAGCTGAAACCAGAAAAATCAGATAAGCCAGGCAGAACACAAACACATTGCCTGATTCTTCATACTATCTGGGTTTACCTAGTGCAAGTGTTATATGATTCATAACATTTTTTC
Organism: Ceyx cyanopectus; assembly: GCA_013401355.1. Classification (NCBI taxonomy): domain Eukaryota; kingdom Metazoa; phylum Chordata; class Aves; order Coraciiformes; family Alcedinidae; genus Ceyx; species Ceyx cyanopectus. The sequence goes on from VYZU01072090.1 coordinate 20,384, forward strand.
ATATGCAGAAGGGGAATCCTGAGCTATGGACAGGAAGTCAAAACCAGAAAATAACAAAAAACTACTCTAATTTCCCATTTTGGACATCTGCTGTTTCTGGTGAGAGCCATGAGGTTTAAAAAAACATCCCTGCATCCCTGTCTTCATGGAAATTTTTCGGACAAGGTATTGATTCTTGCTTGAACATTATAGCTGTAGTGATTTCTGTTATTTCTATTTTTCTTTCTAATTTTTCACTGGGCTGTATCATCTTTGATTAAGTCATTTTTCTTTTAAGTATCTGCAGTACTTGTAATTCAAGAAATGTTGTAATCTCTTCTCTTGCTCTTTTCCCCTCTTCCTCATTAATACCTTTTTCTGTGGTGATTGCTGTGGTAATTCTTCCTTCTACAAAACCACATTGTTCTCATCTTTCATAAGCTACACTTATAAATTATGAACAATTAGCAAAGCAAACCTCAGTACTAAGAACTGTAAAAATGCTGTCCTGTGTGGTTCACTGCTAATGCATTGGAGCAGTGTTACAACTAAATTAGTGATTTTTAACAGAGGGAGTTGCTGTCTAGAGGAAAAAACACAGCATTTGGATGGGGATGGCAAGAAGATTAGACATGAGAGTTCATCAGAAGTGTTGAAAGATGGTAGCTGACAAAGGAATGCATCCCTTACATGTTCTCCCAGGCTTCACTTGCCTTTCCCAGAGAGTTCTAGCTGACTGAAACCAAGTTAGATCCCAAGTGATTGTCTCTCAACCTGCAAACAAAAGCAGCATTGTTCCTTGTGCTGATGTATTCAGCAAGATCCTGACAAGTTAATGTGCTCCACAGGAGATGCTGAGGTCAGAGAAGGTAGTGTCCTGAGCTATTAATGGCTTCAGACTGGCTGTTACTTAACTCTGAAAATTCACCAAAACTGAAAGTTCTACTATAAGTGAATCTGAGGTTTGGTGATGGATATACCATAATGGATATGCTGCAACACTGATTGTTCCTCCTACTACAGTATTATGAAGTATGCAAGGTTTTACCCTGTCCTGTGGTTGTTGGACCTCTGTTTCCAGATGCAGGGTGCTGAAGCCCTATTGTATAGCTGCTTATACTGTATCTCCGAGAGAGAACACAGCTCCAGAGCTGGTTGGTGTTTTGTCACTTGGAGCAGAAATGTCTTGGAGAGGAAGCCTCTCTGTAAAGGACAGTGTGTAGATTTTAAGTGTAATAAAGTAACAGAGAGAAACTCATACACATTTTTTAATTGCCTTCATTTATGATGCTGATTCTTTTTTATTGATTCATTTATCCCTGTTTACTACCTTGCACACTTTTCTTCCCCCTTTACCACATGCTTTCAGCCTCTGAGCTGGAGTGATTTCATGTATCAGGAATTCCTACCACTCACATAGTGATATCTGCTTCCTATTTTTTTAGGTTCTTTCTCAAGCAATTTTATACAGTGCTTTAACATCATTAATCCTTTTCTTCTTTCCAATAACATTTGTTTTTAATTACTGTCAATGTCATATATGCATGCAATACATGAAGGTACAGTCTTAATGAAGTTGAGTTATGATGAGGAGTGAACAAACCCTGAAGGCATAGTGGACTTTTTTTCTATTATAGCCTTGTGTATGCCTGAAGATTATTATTAGAGATGTCAAATGACAAGAGTTCAAAAGCAATAAACAATAAATGTGCTGCTGAATGTTGGAGATGCAGCAAGCACTTCTTGTAGAAAACTTAGAAAATCTGCATATGCAAGGTACCCAGAAAAGAGTCAGAAAAGTCACAACAGTTTCACCATCAGATCCCTTCAAGGAAACGACAGCATCAATCTGTCTCCATGACCTTGTCTCTGCAGCTGCAATGTATAAATCTGTCTTTTGATGCTTCAGTTTTCCTAATCATTGGAATTGTTCTCCCTACTGTGTATGATGCATTTAGAGTTCTGGCAAGACTTTACAGAAGTGACTAATCATTACTAGTGTGGGGACATTCAACACAAAGGAGACAAACCTGAATCTTAGAATGAATTTGATATATCCAGTAAAAAATGATCTGTCTCCTTTTCCCTAAATTAATAATTAGAGAATGAAATTAAGACCCTCAAGCAACTGAGGACTAAAATTTAACTTGCCTTAAAATTGATAGAAGCTAAAGGAATGCATATTCAGCACTTCAAAACAAAACAAAATAGCCACAAACTTTTTTTCTGATATTCTTAAAGATAATGCTATACTTCACCAAATAAAGGCAATAACTGTTTTAAAATGAGAACATGTTCCTAAAAGTAATGAACTGCATTTTTAGAATTATACACACAGAATTATTGTTG
>VYZU01072091.1:0-18000 GCA_013401355.1 Ceyx cyanopectus
TATACACATATATATATACAAATAAAAAGGCTGGGGGGTTAAAATGGCTTTCCTGTACACAAAGCACTCTCCATGCCCTCCAAGCATCATCATTTAGTTACCGCATGGAACTGCTGGAGCTTCTGCAGGCCCTGTTCACAGCATTGTTACTGGCTACTGTTTTCTCCTGCAGGAATTGAGAAACAAGCCTGCCTGTCCCTGCATCTCCAGGGTAAGGAAAGGAGAGCCTAAATTTCCTAATAAACCCCACTTCTTTCAAAGCCACCATATGCTTATGGGATATATGTCAAGATTTTAACAAAGGTTATGCTAGATCTGCCACAATATTTTAATATTTCTTCAAATAAAAGTCTCTTACATTTTCAATAATCAAACCACAACTGACTGAGAAAATAGAACTGGGCAAAATGTTCCAAGTAAGAAGGTACATTTCATTTGTCCCAGAGTTCTTCCACCACTGAGGCCTAAATAAAGATAGCAAGCTTATGCAGGGAGATTAATGCATACGCAGAGGATAAGGCATGTATACACACTGCTGAATCCACATAATGCCTAGAAAATTAGTATTTTCTGAAAATGCAGTGTCTGGGAATGTACTCTGGACACAGATTCCTCAGATGAATTGCAAAGGAAATCTTTTAGCATGTCGTGCAAAAATTTACACAGGCAGCTACCAGGCCTATCTATTGCATGTTAGTTATTAATGCTGCCCCTGTTAGCTCTGGGAAGGGTTCTGTACGTTCCTCAGTTATGAAGTCAATGTTCCATTCACCTGGCACAGCACTGTGTGGGGGTTGTTCCCCCCCATGTGTAACAGTTCTTCACTGAGGTACCACCAAATGCAAACAGCACCCTTCCACATGCCTGAAGCAAGCAAAGCCTGCAGTTGCCTGTGCTGCCAATCCCTGCAACACCAGAGGCCAAGTGGGATTGGAAGCAGCCAGCCATTGGCCCCAGTTTGTATCCTCCCATCATAAGCAGTCATGAGTTAATGCAGATTTAACAGCCTGGAGTAAAAACTGTGGGACTCCAGGAGTGGCTTCCTTCATATTTCATCCTCCCTAGCTAGAGACAACAAGGGAAAGCAGAAATTGCTTTAGTAGCTTGAGTTTAACCCATCCAGAGATGCCAGAGTAAACCCCAATGGAAAATACAGCATTACCTTTGACTTGTCATGCAAAGATAAAACTTCTTTTGTCTGACAACCCATCAAAACAACATTTCTCCCCCTAGACAGTATAGCAATGTATTTAGTAGTTTTTATGTCTGACTGATGATGAACTGAGATGCAATGGGAAAGCAAAATGCTTACATGATAACCCCATAAATCACTTTGTAATCATTAAAGAGCATCCTCAAAACCTTAGAGCTGCCAATTAGGAATCTAATTCACTGAATCTGGCCACTCACTATATTACAAAAGGGGAACGTGCCACTGGTCCTTCACGTTCTGAAAAGAGGGATGAGATAGTAGTGGTCATCCTCAGTCAGGAGAGAGATCTCATGCCATTCCCGTCGGTATTCCTCTGGAAAATTGACTTGAAATTCCTCAGTATTGAACCTATGAAGTCTGTAAACTCTTATCTTTACTTCAAGTAAGTATCCAAGGAGAAACAGCTCAACCTAAAGATGAAAGAAGGCTGTAAGACATTTATTTCTGGACTAAACTAAACCAAAGATAATCCAAGGTAAGGCAAGTCAGCTGCTTCAAAAGAGCAGACAATAAAAGGGCCCTTTTGTAAGTGGAGTAAGAAAATTTAAAGTTTGAGGGTATTCTCGTGTTCCAGCTGTCCTCCCACTGCTCTTTTGCACACAGAAGATATTATGGTTAATGCTCTGGAAACATTTCCACCTGATACAATATATAACCTACTCCTAAAGCCAGCCTCACACATCTAAATGGGCTCTTAATGGGCTAAGAAGGGACTCGGAATCATTGAAAGATTGTTATACCTTGAAAAGTGGGAAGCCTCCCACCTTGTGATCACTTGCTACAGGAGGGAAACAAAATAGTAAAGTTATTTCTTCGTGCTTTATGCACTGAAACATGAGAACTGACATCTTCATAGGCACTTCCTGCAAAGGACTGCATGGTCTAGAAAAATACTTTGGGAAACAGCATTTTATTATTTATTATTATCCTTGGGCAAATATATATATATATAAATATTATTGTGCTTGGACATAGCAAGATAGGGCAGAACTTGTCCAGTTATAACCAAACTGCTCCTGAAGGTGGCTGCAACATGTAACAGTTGACTGGCTAACTGAAATTTATTATAAACATTAATTAATTTGACATTATTTGCAGAGTGGCAGTGTGGAGCCACTTTGATGTCAGTACTTAACTCCTCACTAAGTATGAAATTGGAAAACCCTTAAAAATGTCCCAACCTTTAACATAAAAATAGTTATCATTACCTACTCTTAATAGACATTGGATATAATGGGAATCTAAGAGAGGAGAAAAATAGAGTGAGGATAGAAGGTGGAACAGATCAGAGAAGCAACTCAAGATTAAATCAGCATAATCTAGAATTATTTTACATATCAAAGTAATCATTTTTCTAAACTACGCCTTGTTGATAGCTTACAAGACTTTTCTTTTTTTTTTTTCTGGCCCAGAAAGAAAACTGTCCATGCCATTTTATTCTACTACTTTTTTTTTCTTTTTTTTTTTTTTTTCCTGGAAGATAAATTACTGTCCTCAGTCCACTTCCCCATAGCCCAAAGAAAACAAAAACGGGCATCTTTCATGGATGATGTGTGATACTTTCACCTGATCGCATCAGAGATGGGATACATTTTATGATTTATTTTTCATTCATATCATTACCTGGTCTAGGCAAATAGAGTCACCTATGGAGTTCAGATGATTCATCATGAAGCTCAAAGGGTCAGATGAAGAATCACGAGCAAGGAGAAGGCTAAAAAGGTTGTGTATGGGTTCTTCCCTGTTCTTGATCTGCTCATAAGCTTCGACAACTTCATAGAGCATGATGAATTTTATGGCCTCGTAGAGTTTGTGCTCCTTGCTCTCATCAGAAAAGAGTGTATTACACATGTTTCCTCTTTCTTCATGATCTTTAGTAGCACTTATTTCAGCCCACTGGAAAGAACATGGAATATTAATCCCATTATTAATGCAAAAGACTCCAAAGCAGGAACTATTGCCGGTCTACTACATGGTACTACACAGTTATTGTGGCCAAATGGTGGTGCAGATAAGCAGGTGACTCTTTCAGATCCACGGGGAAATAGGAAGTCTTGTACATTTCAGTTTACATTTATCCAGCTGAACCTATTTGCTACAGACAGCTCCAAGCATCTAGATACTAGTGATAGCTTATGAGAAAGGAGTGTATCCACCAAAAAGCCCTCAGAGAGCTACAGGAACCCTGTGTGGGTACCCCAGACCTAAGACATAAACAAAGGCTGGATTAAGTGATGACTCTCATCCTATTTTTAACTTACTGCTTCCATTGCCTGCACCCTTGCTGTGCCACAGTGACAACTGCCTGTCTTCTTGAGATGTGCCTGGTGGTTCTTGTGTGCAGATACCATTTTGTTCTGGTTGCTCTTTGCAAAACTTCCAAGGATCACATTTTAATTCCCTCTTTTTAATAGTGATGCTGTTTCTAGAGCTAAATAAATCTACCTGATGTTTGTTGCTTCTCTTTAAGTAGCAATTACTGATAACAGCATTGAAAAGTACAGAGTTGTGGCTCATATAGACAGGGCCACCAGTGAAATATGCTATTGTGGCTGTGGCAAGACAGGTCTAAACCATGGTTTATTGTAGAATTAAGAATAGCAGTTTAAGGTATGATACACTGGATAACTTAAGCCTTTAGAAAAGCATTTCAACCTCACTGCCCCAAACCCTGGAGTCCAGCAAATACCGTGTGTGTGCTAGGGACAGCTCGTGGCAATGCAAACAGGAGCAGCCCAGAGTTCACATGGCTGCAGAGATTCAGAATCACAGAACAGTGGGGGGTTTGCAGGGACTAACCCAACCTCCTAGCTAAAGCAGGTTCATCTAGAGCAGGAACACACCCAGATGGGCTTTGAAAGTCTCCAGAGATGGAGACTCCACAGCCTCTCTGGGCAGCCTGTGCCAGTGGCTCTGTCACCCTCAAAGTAGAGGTTTTTCCTTGTGTTCAGGTGGAACTTCCCATGTTCCCATTTGTGCCCATTGCCCTTTGTCCTGTCATAAGGCTCAGCCCTCTAAGCCGAGGAGGGAGGCTGACAGACACAGAAATCCATAACTAGGAGCAGTTGCCCAGCTCTGTCTCAGTGCTTTTATCCTGCCCAGCCATTTCCTAGTACTCACATTTGTCTTTAACATCTCCATACATTTGCGCAGTTTACCAAAGACATTGGGACCTGTATATCTTTCTGGCCCAAAACTGTATTGCTGAATCCAGTTGCAACCTTGAGAATACAGAAGTTTTTCAGGGAGCTGAGGGACCAACAAAGAAAAGGAAAAATAAAAAGGCTAATCACAACCATAACAAGCAGTAGACTACACAGTTATAGCCATAAAAAAAAAACCAACAAAAAAAAACCACAACCAAACACTCTCAGCAAAATATAAACCCCCACGCTCTGTAAAAGCTGGATACACCCACATTCAGTGAAGTATTTAGGATCAGAAACACCTTCCAGTCCACACATGTGCCCCCACAGGCAGCAGCTGGATTTCCCCCTTGTCCTTGCCACTGTCTCCCAGTGGAGCTCAGGGCAGCATTCCTGCTGCTCCAGCAACTGGACTTTGAACTGATGTGGATGAGGAGCATTCAAATACCCTTCTGTGTTAAGGGAGAGACCTCCAGCAGAGGAGCAGTAACATTTAGCCTTTAATTTTTAATACTTTCTGCCATTTAGGCTGATGCTCTCATTGGTATTTTTAGATCAGGGACACTTTGTCAATTAAGTGTCACTCTAAGAGTTTGAAAAACTTCTCTTTAGATTCTGATAACAATTTTCCTCCAATTCCATAGCAGACACTTCACACTTTAGCCTTCACATTGAACTTCCTTCTGCAGGGCAGGATTCACTACAAAATGGATTTTACCTTCAGTATGTCTCTCTCCTTCATCCATGATGGGAAAGGGATGCCTTGGCTGAATATCTGAAAAAGCACTGCCCTTAGCACACAGTAGTTGTCCCTCCTGACTTGTCGGAGGTATTTGATATGACAGCTCCAGAACAATTCTTCATATGCCTAGAAAAAGCAAAATACAATAAAATAAAAAAATTAGCAATAAAATTGTTAAGTCTTTGATAAGACCCATGTTGATTGGAGTCTGATTCCAAACTACTTGTAAGAGAGAGCTTGGGGAATGAGAAAGTATATTTTTAAGGTTTATATACACAAAAATGTTCCAACATCATAGTTTTTGGATACACCTTGAACTGGCACTGCCACTTAGGAGTGATTCTGCCCTCAATGCTGTGACTTGCTCTTGTGTCTGCATAGTGCAAGCATTCACATGGTCCAGCAGAGCAGGTTAGCAAAGACTTCTTTGCCATAACAGCTCTCACCTCGACCACTTCACAACTTGTGCTGACACATTATGGAGCAGCAAAAGGGCAGGAACAGGCCTGGAGAAAACTCCTTTGTCTAAAACATCTCCTTACACTGACCTGGCTCCATGGTGCAATGCTGACCAGAGGCTGAGCTGGGCTGAGGGTGGATGGGCCCTTGTCAAGCTACACACTCCCTGCATTTCCTCTGCATAACCTTGACTTTCATCTGAGCCCTTCTGGAGACAAGTCAGAGCATAAGCTGGCAGCTTTATTTATTTACAGCTCTACAGGATTACAGTTTGCTTCCTGAAAGGAGCAGGAAGATGGTCTCAAATCCTGGCCCCACTTCACCTTGGTTGCCTCCTCACCCCGTCCCAGCACCACTTCCCAGATGCACAGTCCCACTGCTCTTTCTTTGCACTGGCTGCCATAGTAGGTCTGCTGGATTCATGCTGCTGGGGGAGCTTTCTTCTGCTTCAGCAAGCTCAGGTGGCTCAGAGAAGATTCCTTTGGGATGAGCTGCTCTATCAACTCATCATCCTGGTGAGCCTCGTCCAACAAAAGCTGCAAGAGCCATCACAAAAGAGGGAGAGGGACTCCTTAGCTCGAGTAAGGTGAGTAAAAGGGAGAGACAAGCCAAGCCAGACACTGTCCCTTTTAGGGACAGCAAGCAGGTTAGGCTGGTTCAGGACCTCATGAGACCTCATCCTAAAATGTGCTCCTCACCTGGCATAACCATCCAGTTGCTGCTCTATATAAAGGAGCCTCATTTGAACACAACTGCAGCTTTTTGTAAAGTATCTTCCTTTTTTCCTATACCTCCCTTCTGCTGCTGTTTAGCCTGACCAGCTTCCCTTTACCCTAAGAAGTTTGCATGCATTTGTCCTGTGCTTCCAATACCATGGCCTAAAGCTACATACACTGACTGTAAATACTCAAGTCTCTTAGCTGTCTTTTAGCTTCTTATAAACATACTTCCTTGGGTTTATGTAATTTCCCTTTCTGAAGAAAGATACAACTGTAGTAGCTTTTTTTTTCTTAGTTATTCTTGCAAGGATGCTGGATGCAGTCTCTTATTCCAGAGAACATTTGGAAGAAACATTTTGAGGAAGCACCTGTGCACTGCTCAGGACCCAGGCAGAGGCTGCTTCCTTTACTAAGGGCTCCCCAAAAGCTGATGCATGATCCAGGTCACTGGCACCCCCCCGAAGTTCAACCAGCTGTTGCCAATGCAGATGGTTGTTTGGTTATCTCACTGCTACTGCATCTTCTGCCCCTCTGATCTCTCTCAGCACATTGTGGACAGTGCTCTTGCCATTGTCAGGTCATCAGAAATACAGACTGGATGCTAAATGTGTCCTGTGCTGCTCTGAAATGCCACTCCATGAGGACACTAGTCTGTAACACCACAGTTAGCTGATTGACTGGATTAGAGCTCAGCTTGCTGTAGCAGATACTACCACTCTCCCATCAGCATGCCTACTTGAGCTTTATGGGAGAAGACCCAGCCCAGTCTTTGAGCCTACTTTGGTGACCAAGGCTCAGAACAGCTGAAGCAAAGAGCCATAAACACATGTTGTGCCTGAAAGCCCAAATCCATTCCAAGTTTTGATGCTGTGCTGCTGCTGCTGCAGCTTCAAGGACTGGCCAGGGTCCTTGGGAGGGTACTGCTGTTCCTGCCTCCATGGGTCACCAGCTATTTCTGATCCAAAGCCCAGTTGGGTGCAGCACAACTCTTGTCGCCTTGACTTACAGTTATGAAAAAAACTTACTAATATGTGATAAACTATTTCAAGTAAGATGGTGTAAGAGAAATAAAAATCCAGGAAGAAGTGTAATTACTCAGAGGGTCACAGCCAGCAGTAAAGATAGAAGAGAGGGGAAAAAAAAAAAAAAAAGAGAAAAACCCTCAACCCACAAAAAAGCCTTACATGGAAAGGAATAAAAAACAAGGAAGAAATAAAAGAAGGAGAAAAGAATTGGAAGAGAGCAGCACTGAGCAGAGGTTGCCGCCTTCCCATGCACCCAAGGCTGTCTCCAGCCACTCCTCAGTGGCTGACTGGGGTGCCAAGGATGACAAGGACACTAACTAACGCTATCACTGATCTTCAGGGCTTGGCAAAGAAATTGGTGTGCTGTTTCACTCCTCCCTGGACAGAGTCTTCACCTTAAATCAGGTGCTGGCTAAGAGACAGCACCTAAACCCAAGTTATCTAGCTGTAGCCCTGGGGATGATTTTTCCTGTTAAAGGCATTGTCTTTGTTGCTGGTGCTGCGGGAGGCAATTCAGAAATGATGTAAGAATAAACCCAAGATTTTGACGTGCTCTGCTAAGGCCTTTATTTAGAGCCATGTTCTTGCTGTCCCTTTTGCTTTCCATTTGACCAGCTGGGTGGCAGTACTACTCCTTTCCCAGGTGCTGCTTCTTTCTTCCCCATCCTCATGCAGAGATTAACTCTTACCTCCCTCATGTGTTTGGCCTGCTTTGTTTCTCCTTTCCATTCTGTTGCACTGTAACCAAGCAGATCAACTTCTGCCAGCACACTGAGATTGCCTAAATTGAGATTAATTCACAATTAGCTACCTTCTGCTGTTCTGTAGCTAAAGGGTCGTTGCGGGGAGGGGATTAATGAATATAAAATGACAACAAAAAGATTACTTATGAATTTTCTCCGGAGGTAGTTGCTCCACCTGAAAGCCAAAAGATAAAACACATCAAAGAGGAATTGTCAAAGGCCAATATTTACTGCAATAAGCAACAGTATGGAGGACTCATGTCTGCACAACAAAAACCCACCGTTTCACTAGTTGTGCTAAAAAGCTGTACAACCTTCTGCAGCACCAAAAAACAGCAACCAGGAAAGACATGCTGAGCATTAGCTGCTCTCTCACTTTCTGCCACATGAGACACAAGGACTGCTTGGTGGATGTTGTCCAGGACCACACCTCATGCCTTCCTAAAATAGGGATAAAAAGAGAAGGGGGGGGTGGGGGGAAAGGCTTATCACTGTTTAGCAATACTTGTTTATGTTTGTTTTCTTACAAAAAGAAAGTTCATCCAAGTATGATACCACTCCAAGTGAAACAAAACATGAAATGTAAAAGGGAATATATATTTTTATATACTTAATACATATCCTTTATATATATAATTTCTTTGTGTGTATGGACATGGTTCTTATTTCCAAGCTTTCCTCTACACAGTGAGGACTAGAATCACAGAATGGGAGGGGGTTGGAAGGGACCTCTGGAGATCATGGAGTCCAAACCCCCTGCCAGAGCAGGGTCACCCAGGGCAGCCCACAAAGGAACAGGTCCAGGTGGGGCTGGAAATTCTCCAGAGAAGGAGACTCCACACCTCTCTGGGCAGCCTTTTCCAGGTTCTGTCACCCTCACAGGGAAGAAGTTTCTCATCATATTGAGGTGGAACTCCCTGTGTTCCAGCCTGTGACCATTACTCCATGTTCTATCCCAGGGCACCACTGATAAGAGTCTGGTCCCTCTGACTTGACCCCACACTGCAGAGATTAATCAGCTCCCCTCTCAGGCTAAACAGCCCTTCTGCAGGCTAAACAGCACCAGGGCTCTCAGCCTTTCCTCAGCAGAGTAGATCCAGTCCCTTCATCATCTTTGCAGCCTCTGTTGGACTCTCTCCAGAAGATCCCTGTCCCTCTTGAACTGGGGAGCCCAGAACTGGACACAACACTCCAGTCGTAGTCTCACTAGGGCACAGTAGAGGGGCAGGAGAACCTCCTGCCACACTTTTATTTATGCTCCCCAGGAGATATTGGCCTTTCTGGCCACAAGGGCCCATTGCTGTCCCATGGAGACCTTGCCAAGGATGCCAAGGTGACACCTCTCCATGGAGCTGCTCTCCAGTGGGTCTACCCCTGACCTGTACGGGTACATGGTGTACAAGCACCATCCTGGAAAGCTGGTAAAAATCTCAGGAAATAGCACAAAAGGGGTGTGCTCTCACTCTTCCTCACAGACATAACCCAGGATGGGCTTCTGTTGCTCACCTGGCATTAGAGGCAGGGTTAGGGAAGGGTTTGGGCTGTCTTTTGTTGATAAGAAAACCTAGAACTGAGAGAGGGCCTGGATACTGAATAGTTGGCAACCACAGTGTCTGCTCCCTAAGTGAGACATTTATTATCCAGCTGGAATTTAAGTATAGGAAAGTCTCAGGGTTGATGATCAACAGCTGCTCTGTTATTAACTTATTTCTTGATTTAGTGCAAAACTTATAAAAGAACTCAACTTTTCACACAGGCATCCTGAGAAAAGGCTGAAAAGATCCTTCCCCAGAGATTCCACAAAGGGCATTGCTCATTCAGCACAGCTTCATGGCAGTTGAACTTTTGCCCCTTCTGATTCACAGCAAATTGAAGAAGCGCTTAAGTTTTCCAAAGAAGTTGAGCCCGTGCACTGTGGGTAACTGTCCAGTCAGAGTCACATATGAATCCCAACCTTGGCAACAAGATAAACACCTACGTGTACATTTTTACAAGCACTGTTGCATGTATTCAGAGCACTGCTGGTATTGGCCTTTGCCAATGTGCTGTTTAAAGAAGTTTTATTACCAGGTGTCATTTGCAAATTGTAAGGAGACAAGACTCAGACTTGTCAGAATCAAGCTGCCTCATTTTTTTTTCCCTCTCTCTTCTTTAGGATCAAGGCATTAGCATTGAAAAAACCTCAGAAGACTGTGAATAACTGAACCTTCTGCTAACTAGAATGTGAACCTGAAGGCTTACAGGTATTGTTCAGCTCTCGGATCAGTGGGTATTTTGGATTTACACTGTCATGCCACTGTATGAAAAGCAATGATGATACAAATGAAATCTGCCAACGGCAATTTTTAAGCATTGAGTATCAAAAGAAAGCTGCAGCAGACTCTCATTTCAATATTTAAACTGACTCTATGTGCCCTCTTTTGATTTTGAAGAAAATGGGACTATAGAAAGTACGATCTGGTCCATCCGTTAAACTGACATACTTAGCTTCGTGGAGCAGCAGAAATAGCTGCAAATGTAAAATTCCTTCACCTGTTTTACAGGCAAAAAGAGACGTCTTCATCAGCTTTTAAGTTGAATCAGACACTCTTTTGAAAAAGTTTTCAATGGTACTAACCCTAAAACACTCCTATTGGAGTCCAGCAAGCCCCTTTCAAGGCATACAATTAAGAAAGGCATGAGCAACTTCAAGGAGAGCTGGACAGCACTGACTGAATTCAGTTAAACCCACAGACCAAGGTCATAGAACATGAGATAATCAATATTGCTCATCCATTTTTACTAAGTAAGGGGGATTTTAGCTATTTCCCTAATAAAAAGCCTAATCAAAGATGGGAACACCTGCAAACAAATTATTTTTGCTACACTTGCATTACAGCACACACTGGGCTTCATAAGTTTTCCCTCCTCTCATGGGTGAGTTACTGTTCAAACAGCACTTTGTGATTCAGTTACTTCTTTCAGTGCTCCTGTCACTTAGAAAGGTAATTACTTTTAAGTTTGGTTTGGGTTCGGAGTTTTTTTTGTTCAAGTAAATTACATTTAGAAGTGGCATTTGGATTAGAAAGTGCTGCTGGTAAAAATACTTTATGAACAAGATGTATTTTAAAGAAGGCAGTTTAAAACAGATCTTTCCACCCCCTCCCTACCCACTCCCAAATTCTTCAGAAATCAAAGAGCAATTAAATTAACAACATGCTGTGAGGGGAGTAAAATAAACTCACGGATTTTCAAACCAAACCCATTCTCTGGGATATGGACATGATTCATCCTGTTCCTCAGGAGACGGTGACAAGCTGGTGCTGCTGTGACCAGCTATTGGGCTCACATCTCTTTGAAGACTGACTGCAAGCATCACCATGAAAACAGAGGCCTCACTCTTCCCCCATGCAGGGGAAGAGAGCGCTGGGAATTCAAAAGCAGCTCCTAGAAGAATTCTGGATGAATAGAGATTGAGCAGCTCTGAAACAGGAGCTGAGAGCAGTGTTTAACTTTCAATGCATATAGCACATCATGGTTTCTTTTCGTGCCACGTCAACTTCCTGCTAGTCCCAAACCTCAAGCTTTTACCCCCACACAAAGTCAGCAGGAGAGATGTGAAGAATAAAAACCAAAACCAAAACAACAAAAACGTACAACAACAAAAAAAGGCCAGAAACAAAAGCTAAGAAACATGTGCAACACATGCTTCTCTCACAAAGAACTCAAGAAGAGTTAAAGGATTAGCTCCATATCTGACACCCTTATATCTCTTTTGGAGGCTTCCACCTTAGGCAGAGTGTCTTAGAAAATCAAGAGCTGACTGTGTGACTTCTTTTCAGGACATTTCTCTTCACAGTCTGTTGGATACTGGAAGCAGGACATAGTGCTCAGTACCACAAAGCGGCCAAGTGTCACAGCCCCATCACACGACACTCAATTTTGAGTTCCCAGAAAGCAGGTTTCCCCTCCTTCAAAGAGGGAGATGGAATTTGGGATCCCTCTGTTCCAACCCTGATGCTGCCCACCCATACTCCTCCTTCTCCCTCCTCTCTTGGACCCAGAGGGAGGAGAGAGACCTTCAACTGCAAGGTCTGGCATGGAGGTGCAAGTCTGCCTGCATTCACCACATGCCTGCAGTGCTCTCTTTACAGGTGCACAGCACTTTTTTCCAGACAGTGTACTCAGTACTAAGGTATGTTTGAAAACAGGCAAAACAAGCCAACTTATCCTTAGAGAGCAGGCATCAGCATGGTGCACAGATGCACATGTGTGCACATACACCTTAGCTGATTGAACCAAGAGGGAAACGCAGACAAAAAGCTGGTAACTAAACAAATTAAATATCTACAATAGATGACATCCCGTAAAAGCTTAGAGGAAATAAATGTGACTTTTTAAGTAGTGACAAGTCTTTGATTTCCCAACTTACTATCAGCATCACACTAAAAAAGAAAGAAAACAGACTAGATCAGACAGCTATGTGGGAATAACTAATACAGACCCCTTCTTTTGCAGGGCAAAACAGTCTCAACTTGTTAAGCAAACTTTCTTTGGCTGTTCTAACATAACTACAGATGAGAATCTGTACTTGGTATGAGAGGAAAAAGCGAATCATTTACAGGCAAAGATGATAATCATCAGTGACTTACCAAAGTTCAAGCATGTCTGCTGAACAGACCTCAACTTCTACTCAAAAAAAAAAAGACAGAATCCCAACCCCAAACTGTAACTAGAAGCACACGGTTACCTATAAATCAGTAGCACTAAGGCCCACCACTTGCAAGAAAGGCTTTATCTCCACAGACATCCCTACAGCACAGGAGTCCCAAGTGCTCAAGTGAGTCCCTACAGCATGTGAGTCCCTCAGCCCTCGTCCTCCTCCTGCAAAGATCTTCCAGGAAAAGCAGAGTAGGAAGGCTGGCAGCCTGCTCTGGCCTCCATCATCCCCAGGACCCGAGCTGCTGATGCTAACATATCTGTACAGTTGCTCCCACTCCACAGGAACAAGCAGAATGTGTTCTAAGCTACCCTGTATCTCAACTACATCACTTTACAGATACCTTTACAAAACCAACTCCATCTGGGTAACCAAGCTATTCACACACGGGCCAGCCTACACATAATACCACTTCCCACTCCCCACATGCCTACAAGAACAAAAGGAAAGTTCAGTTCTTATCTCCTGGATAATTCATTCTCCTTTTTAAGTCCCGGGGTGCTTCATCCAGGACCTTCAGATGAACAATGCTCAGCTTCACTTCCATTTATTTAAGAAACAGAACATTAAACCTTCAAAGAATGTAGTCTGAGCAATATATTAAATCCATTTTTTCCCCATTAAAATAAGTACCTCTTTAAAGCTCTTGTTCCTGCATATGAGTAAAAAATAATGAAAAATAAAAAGGAGGAGCCTCTGAAATTTATGCTACTGTGATGACTTACTTTGTTTTTCATGTGCAAAAAAAATAAATCTGTCCTCATTCAGCATTACTGTTTAATGCCTGTACACTTCAAACAAAACTTCTATAAATGCAGTAAATCTATTATTTGAAGAAAACTCACTCTAATGCTGCTTATTATGCCTGCTATTGAGTTACATGTTAAGTCACCCCTAATGCTGCTCATATTTGTTTCTGATTCACCCATTTTCTTTTTCTTTCTTCTTTCTTTCTTTCTTTCTTTCTTTCTTTCTTTCTTTCTTTCTTTCTTTCTTTCTTTCTTTCTTGTGCTGATACCAAACTGACCATGGTTTATAGGGCACCTGGTCTGCTGGCATCAGATGGAGTAGATCTCTCTCAAAGGGGAAGTTCTGGAACAGGGTGCCCAGGGAGGTTGTGAAGTCTCCATCTCTGGAGACACTGAAGACCCGCCTGGATCTGTTCCTGGGTGACTTGGTTTAGGTGATCCTGCTCAGGCAGGGGGGGGGTTGGACTAGATGATCTTCTAGGTCCCTTCCAACCCCTGACATTCTGTGAGTCTGTGACAAAGGAAATATTTTTCTCCTGAACATCTTACACTTAAATTTAGCTGCTAGGCTCAGCAATGTAAGTACCTTGTTTTTTTTCTGTTCATTTGTCTAGATAACTGAAGCTTTGGTTATGGGAAAAGAAAAATAGTGAAATCTTACTTAGTAGTAAGAACTATTTTCCTCCTTCATTGTATAACTCTTGTTTTCTAGCCAGCACAAGACATGTACCTACATCCCAATCCTCCAGGGATGAACAGGGTGGTACCACAGGCAGCAACCCACCAAGTCTCTCCAGGCAGAAGTCCAGCAGGCTGCAGTGGAGGCTGCCCCCTCCCCAGGGCTCCCCAGACCTGCCTGGATGCATGTCTGACCCCCCAGCAGTGTGGGCATCAGGGTCACTGCCACCCCACAAGGGCCAGACCTTTTTGAGGTCCCAAAGAAAGGGCCTGGTTGGCTTTGACTGCAGCACAACCCGCAGCACTGGCTGCCACCACACTGTCACCAGAGGATTTTGAGTGGCAAAGGAGAGGAGCTCCAAAACCAGACATGAGGAGGGGTGAAAGATGCTTGGAGTGAGGAAGAGGGGATCTCACAGGGATCTGTGTGGGAAATATCCCAGTTCAAGCAGCAGGCAGCAAAACAAGCTGCTGATCGGAGTCCACCAGCAGTCCTCCCAGGACAAAACACCCCTTGGATGGCCCTAAGGTGGTGGTCACCAGCTGACTCATTCCTGAAGAGCTGTTTGACACCTTGAGTCGTCCTTTGCTTAAGGGCTGTAGCCCTGAGGAGAAAGCAGCAAGTCAACCTGGTTGCATAAACTGCTGGACAGCCCAAGGAAAATTGTTTCTAGCTGTGAATAAACAGCTATCCCAAGTGACAGGCAGGAAACAGCAACATCATCAACTAACCCATGACAAACCAAGGAAAAAAACCATAGAACCAACTCATTTGGGATTGTTTCCTGTCTAAGCAGTATCAGCCACAACTGGTAATCCTTACAGAGGTGCATACATCTGCTGTCAGATGAAGATCCTGCTCTGAAAGCCTGCGACCAGGTTGCACCCATGTAGCTTGTCACAAATAATTACTTTCTTCTCGTCAGATTGCGAAGCCTGTGCTTTCTCACTAGGTATGTCCAAAGGTTATTCCAGCTATGTTATTTACTTGCTTGGGAGCATTGCTTGTTGCTCTCCCTCTTTCCAAGTCAGAAGGGAAAAAAAAGGAAAATAGGCTAAGCAAAGGAAGTGAAATTTTGAAGCATCACCCTGAATGCCAGTGATAGAAATTGGTCTTGTATCTCCTTCCCCCTGCCTTTCAATCTCCAGCAAAACTTCAGCTTTATTCTACAGAGATAATGCTACTAGTATGGAAGCAGCTGAGATGTTTAAATGCTGCTCTCTCTTCATCTCTTAAAGGGCAGCAGTTTCAAACTGACATTCTTTCATCAGCCAACACACCTCTGCCTTTTTTGAGAGCGTGTTACCAGGCGCTTCTTGCCTAAAACCTTAAGCGAAAAAAAGGCTGTAGAAAGGTAAAACTGACTGCATCAAGGGAACTTAAATTTCAGTTACTATCATTCAGTGTAGTAGACCAAAACCAAAGCTAAACAGATCATCAAGATGTGATTCAAGAACCCAGAATACTCTGTGTGGAAGCTCTCTGCTTGTGAAAACACAGTAGTATTGCTATTGCTAATGCACATTTGGTGTTCTTGCAGACACTGAGCTGCCAAGAGAAGCTTTGCACTCTGGACAGAGAGACCACAGGTTCCTGACACCTCTGGAACTGCTTCAAAACTGGACAGTTGTGTGGCAAGGTCTATGTAAAAACAAATTATGCAGCCCTGTAAAATATGGTTGTGACCCTGCATATCAAACTCTTCTTGAGGAGTTGGCACTCGGCAGAGCCACAACCTCCTTTCATGTGTAAACTAAGACAATGAAATACAGAGTACTGGACACTTTCTAACCTTGGAACCCAGCAGTGTCATCCTTCGAGACCTACAATTTGAAATCCCCTATTTTTAAGACCTGAGCATGTCACAAGCACGTCACAGATTAAATTTGTCTGCAAGAAGAGACACGAAACAGACCCAGAACAGCAGGACGTGGGACTGCAGGTTGCTCCCGTGGCAGGCACATGCAGGGTGCAGATGTGTGCTCAGGGAAAAACTGACCTCTCTTCACACAGACAGACCTGAGACAGGCATTTCTGTTTGCAAAAAGGCCAATTTTGGACAAACTTTGCAATGAAAAACTCCCCAGTGACAGTTGAGCTGCAGGCAGTGCCAAGCACCTTGCCACAATGCTTCTTTGCTGCACAGATGCTAAGGTAAACTTGGTGACAGCCAAAGCTTCCTCCTTCTGTCCAGAGCTTCCAGCACCTCCACACAGGCTACAGAGGAATCCTAACCACTGGGGTCTGGATCCTGAAGACACTTAGAGTACACAATAACAGTCCTCAGCAGTGGAAAAAAAAATAGGAAGAAGCTACAGAGTAAGTCTGAAAAGAAACTAAAATCTGCTGACTTGAGAAATTTCTCAGAAAATTCATGATGCAGTCTTCAGCCATTCTAAACTATTTCACACCATGTTTTCCTTCACTGGACCCTTCTCAAGAAGTATCCAGTATCAACCTTATATCCTTTTTTTTTTTCCTCACTTATGCTGGGACAAGGCATTTTGTGATTTTATATCACTGGGCAACAGACCAATCGTCATACTTTTCATGAGGAAAAAAACCTGCCCATCAAACCAATTTTTGTAAATGACAAGCTGACTTCTCTCTAGCACCTCTGAAGGGGGTTTGTAGCTACAAACTCTGAGCCTAAAACTGTCCCTGACTATTTTTACATGGCTGTGGCTGAACTACACAAGTCCTGGGAGTTTTCTTTCAGGAAAAATAGCTATTTTACCAGTTAAATAGCTATTTATCTGTATTTCTTGAAGGCACACATCCAACCCCCAGTGCTGCAACCATGCACAGAGGAACTGGTGTTTGCCATGCCAGGAAGCCCAGCAACAGGGCACATGGGCAAAGTTCCCCTTTAGTGCTCCATGTGGCACCATGCCAGCTGCACCAGGGGTGCAGAAAGGCTGCCCTGTGCCCACCAGGCCTGCCCCAGCTCCCTTGGAGCAGAAATCAGATCCCCAAGGAAGAAAACTGATCGTGAAGCAACACAGGCTCAGGTGCCAAACAGCAACTCAGATTAAACTTCACATTATTAGAGTACTGTGACTCCTTTATAAGTCAGAATGTCCAAATTAAAATATCATGAGAATAGGACTAATGTGGCCCAATGGTAATTAAAAAAACAACCAAACAAATAAATAAATGTTACTGCCTAAACCAGGGGAAAATGAAGCAGCTCCTTAAGGTAACCTTTACGACATTCTAATCACACACACAGTTTTAGTTACCCAAGTGTAACAAAGGCAGTGGAATTCTACAAACTTTTGACTCCTGAGCACTGATTCCTCCCTTGTGTTTTCAAAACAGCTAAATTATTACCATACTCATCTCACTTCTAGTATAGTTTGGCATCCTGACTCCTACAGTTCAGCTGACTGGGGTCAGGAGGTGCAGCACAGAGGCATTTCTGAAATCTCAAACTCTTTTGCCTGGGTCATCACACAAGGTCAATCATTTTCAGACATTAAGGTCAAGAAAAACTGCAGATGTTACTGAAAAAGCCTTTAATGTCTGTTATGATATCCTTGTAGGCCTAGCACCTGAGGCGGTGGTCTCCTGTGTTGGAGAGAGTCCAACGCAGGGCCACCAAGATGATTAGGGGAATGGAGCATGTCCCTCATGAGGAGAGGCTGAGAGAGCTGGGGCTCTTTAGCCTGGAGGAGACTGAGGGGGGACCTCATTAATGTTTATAAATATGTTAAGGGTGAGTGTAGAAAGGATGAAGCCAGACTTTTCTCAATGTCATCCAATGACAGGACGAGAGGCAATGGGTGAAAGTTGGAGCACAAGAGGTTTAGGGTCAACACAAGAA
>VYZU01072092.1:0-11914 GCA_013401355.1 Ceyx cyanopectus
AGGCTGCAGCAGGGGGGTCCCTGTGGGTCACAGGCCCAGACAGCAAACCTGCTCCAGCAGTACAGAAAACCTACTTCTAAGTCTAGTTGGGAAGAGCACAGATCATTCCTGTATGTTCATGACACTACAGAAAGGGAAAAAAAATCTGCTCAATGCTCACTCCAAAAAAAAACCCAACAAACCACCAGTAGTTCCTTCTGCAGTGCAACCTGTGCCACTGCAACACCTACCACAGTATCATCAGTCAGATGGTCACTACTTGGCTCAAAACTGCCCCATTAGTGATACTGGCTACTAACATAAAAACAGCTGCAGGAACCTAAGCAAGATTAAACTAATTAATAAAAAAAAAAAATCCAGTCATACTACCCAAAATGCTTGCAAAGTGACAGTATAATAAGCAATTAGTCTCCTAATCAGAGTTGATATTTGCAAACCAATAGCATTAATTCCACTCAGCTCAAATCACTATCCATATTCCCCACACAGGAGGGATTTCTGTACCTCTGCTATTACTTACTGTGCCTGAAGTGACAGCCCTTCAGAAAAAGCTAGAACATCAACAAAGGAGTGAGAGGAGAATAAACAAACAAATCACCTCCCATAATGGGAAAGTCTGCTACCCATTCCAACTTATCCTTTAACTCATTAGGCTATTTTACAGTAAATTACACTGTAAAAAAAAAAAAAAGAATGAAAACACATTTTGAAACTCTCTGTACAATGAAGCTTTATCACAGGGATATTTTTCTCAACACAACAAGAGATGACGTGAATATTTTGTAGACAAAGACAAACCCAAATATGATCCAGGATAATTCTTTTCAGTGAAACCAAGTACAAGTCATCCAGTTCTTGTATAGCTACATTAACTGATCTTCCAAAATCAGAAGATACATGCAGAAGTATGTAAAGCTTTTTTTAACACAGAAAACCTAAAACTGCCTTATTTTGTAAAGCTTCCTTTCTTCACTTCTTCCTCTCTGTCCCTCTAAATGTGCTGCTACTGTCAGAATTGTAACTGAAACACATGAAAACAGTGAAAATAGTCCAAACTAGATGCTTGCTAAAGCAAATAGATAATATTTCTAGAAAATTCTTGGAATAATATACTAATACAATATATATTACTAATATACTAATAAGCTAAGTTAAATCTCCGGATTCAATATTATTTCCCAACAACCCATGAGATAGGTGGGATATTTCAGACTAGTACAAAGAAAATTACACCAGTTTTCTAGAATTGTATTTACACCCAGTTCCATGTTTGAAAAAAGAAGTAATTTGACTCAAAATAGTTTAAAAAAGTGAAGCAAAAATTTTCACTCACATTGCCTTTACTTAAAAACAAAAGTACTACATGCAAAGCAACTCATAAGAAACAACAGGAACAAGACATCCCTAACCTAAGTTGATCATTATAATCACTACTCTCTACTGAAGAAGAAAAAAAAAATTAAAAAAAATCATCTCTGAATAAAGAAAGGATCAAGGAACTTAAACTTTAAATTAATAAAGTGTAATATCTGCCATCAAACACCATAAACTAGAACTGGGGGGAAAAAAAAAAAGAAAAAAGAAAAAAAGAAAATATGATTATACCCCCCCATATATAGATGTTTTACTGGATAATCAGAACAACTTTAGAATACTGAAAATATGTAAAATAATGATATCATCATATTACTCTGGGGCATCAAACGTTCCATGTTTGTAAGGCACACTTTGTTTTGCAATGCCACCAAGTGGAAGCAACTATTTCCTACATACTTCCCTACTAGTGTAAAAGATGACATGGATTAGTTTTCTACTATCAGCATTCAAAGATCCTTCTAACCCTGCGTTAATTCTTTTAATGCTAACAAATGTTTTTATTGTTAATGGCAACATCATCTCATTGATGGTACAAAGTGCTAATCCTATTGCAGTATGTTAATAAACACAAAAATGTACTGGTTAATAAACACAAAGCTTGCTGAAAACAACCACAGGCTGATAGATATCGTGTAATTTGCCTAATCAAATTACTTCCATGGGGTGAAAAGTAGATGGGATCCATCATACCCTGAAGTGAATGATCAAGGCATTTGTGAGAGCACCACTATAGCAATGCCTTCATTTCTATCCTGACTTCTGCCAGCTGCAAGACACATTTTCTTTAACAACAGTTTCAAGGCAGAACTTTACAGTTTTTCTTTCTGAAGAAATTCAAGTACAACACAAGAACAGATAACACATCTGCATCAGACCTATACCTAGATTTAGGAAATACAGTTGTCAATGTCTGAAAAGCCTGTGCCTTACAGTTTCTTAGTATTTCCCATACATTAAAGACTTTTTTCTATATTTAATTTTTCAAATGGAAATCTCTATAAACGCTTGAAACATATCAGTGCCTTTTGACTCCCTGTAAAGACACAACTGCATTTTTTTGCATGTTAAATTACTAATGGGCAACTACTTTTTGAGGTACGGATCTCGCAGTACACACAAGCTGCAAATAGGGCAGGCATTTCTTAACACCATTATAAAACAAAAGGTGATAAAACCCCATAGAAACAGATGATTGAAGGAATGTATATTCTCCTAGCTAGCAACAGGAGCCCACGTTTGAGTGCATGTTTTCTCTGCCCTTCAGTTGTGACTGTATTGAGAAGCATACACTACATTGTATGTGCCATGGTTCTGACAAGACAGAGGAAAGCCATGAGGGTTATCCACACCAGAATACATTCTAAGCCTCTGGGGGGAAAAAAAAATGACAAGTTACATCTGACCACTGGAAGCTAAGTGCAAGTTTTTAATCTCTTTAAAAATGTTGTGCATCTTAGACATGCTCCTTGTTGCAGTCAAGGATTTGCTCCACAGCCACTGCTCTGGGTTCTGTGGGACAGATGTGGGCAGACAGGGTAACAGAACAGGAGATGCTCCTTCCTCCTCTCAAAGGTTCTGTGATTTAAAAGAACGAGGCATCCAAATGCAAAGAAGAATTAGAAAATAATAAAGTAAGGACAATAAGGAGAAACATACACAAAGTGTAGAATGAAGATTTGGAAACTAAAGGTATAGTAGCGTGGAGCTCATTGCTAGTTGAGACAAGTAACCAGGATAAGAGATGAGAAAAGTTAAATTACTCCAACAATCTAGATTGGCTAGGACAGGAGGGGTAAGAGTAAGGAAGAAATACAAGTGGAAGATGTAAATCCAAGTATTTCAAAGGGAAGTTACCAGAATTTCACTGTTCTTCTTCACTGTGACCATATAGTTTAAAAATTCACTAGAAAATTCCCCCCTACAACAATTTCCCCCCCAATCTAATAAATAGATAAATAAATAATGTATACTTTACATTTCTTTCTTCATCACTGCACACCTGATCACAGCAAACTTCTGGCAAACAGTTTGACAGCTAAAGGCAAATTACCAAGTTTTACACAATGGTCAAATGAAACTCCATGTAGTCCACATATATGGACTATATATGCTCTGCAATACCATATGCTGCATCCACCTGCTCCAGCAGCAGAAGTCTGCATTGCTGCCACGTATCAATGCATTTTTTTTGGTAATTTTATTTTATAGCCAGCAGTGAAATTCATAAAAATGGGTGAATATAAAAACATTGATGAAAACGCTGACAAAAAAGTTTTGTGCTCTAATGCTTGTTTGTAATAACTACAAGATGACTTAGTTCTACTTAAGAAGGAGTGTCTACTTATTGTCATATATTCCAAGTACTCTAAACCTCATATGTGCATCTTTGAATGAAAATTTGGGGTGAAATTTGGGGTGCCACACAAGCAGAAGTCCAAATCTCAAGTCATTTGAGACAAACACTCCTGATTCTAAACCATCTGTGGTCTCTACAGCTCAACCCATTATCCCTGAGCAACGTGAAAGTGAAGTCATGGAAGGATGTCCTCACTCCAGCACATCTGCAGAGCACCAACACCAGGAAATACACAGTTCAGGTACAGAACATTTCTACTGGGAGGAAACTGACTTGAAGCAAGCAGAAGAAAACCAGCAAGGCAAGGCAGCTGTATGGCCTAAAAGCAGGCTGAAATATGGACAAACAAAACATCTGGAGACAGCTATAGGGTCTGATTTGATTTATATTGCATGTAAAGCTTTCCAGTCTCCAGTGGACTGATATCTATACAGATATATACACACAGAGAACAGATAAGTGATTTGGTATTAATAACTTAGTAGGACAGCCAACTAAAACTAAAATGAGCCAGTCTTTGTGCTGTGGGAAGTAGAAAGAGAAAACAGTGGCACACAAACCAATCTTCTATCACACAACTTACTGTAACTACTAAGTAAGATACCTGAACAGACATCTCATTAGCAACTACATCATTCAAATATTTTAATGAATATCTTTAATCACCATCTGTTTAGAACAGGAGCAAAACTGAGTACCCAGGAACCACACAGCTTGTTTGACCACAGCAGAACAGCAAACAAGACAAACTAGAGACCATAGCTACATGACACTAACTGCTGCCATCTCTGACACAGCTGATGTGCACTCCTAACACACACTCATATTTGGACTGTCTTTTAAAAGGTGACACCTAAATCAGTCTCACAGTGAAAATGTCAAAACACCTCAAAAACATAATTCTCATTAAATTTTCCAATGCTGTCAAAGACAGACACACAGTATAATCTCAAGCTCATTCACTCATGCTCCAATACACAATTCACACAAAAATTCCATGTTACTGCTGGCAATTCACCATGACAAACATACTGTCCTGGTTTGGGTGAAAGCCAAGCAAATTCTGTTCAGTGATTTTACTTGTTAGCTCAGGTTTCTAACTGGCTGCACTTTCTGGAGTTAGCAGCATGTTTTGCAGACAGTGTCTGCTTCTAGCAGTGATAACAACTCATGTTTAGTGTTACTACCAGGGATGGAATGCAAACCAAGGCCACTGCTAGAACTTGTGTGTTGCACTGAGGGGTGCAGAAAAGTAACTCAACTGACAATAACACACAGCAGGGAATGCATAACCTGAAGATCCACCCTGAACTGTGGGCAGACCAAGAAAGAATAGCTAATTTGCTGAAATTTGTTGGGAGACATTAATTTAATATATATGTATCAAAACCACATGTACCCTACCACTCTGAACTACCTCAGCTGGTCATCGGCCTTACCATGTGGTAAGCCAAGGCCAGATTTGGCACACACATTTCCTTACCTATTTAGACACTAAATTCAATCTCACAGGGACAGAGGATTGTAAACCTGTAATTTGGCAGCAGCAAGAGATCCTGCATTACTATGAAGCCAAGTGAGGCTGGAACCAATGACAAAGCTGCAGTCAATTCTAACGAGGAAGGCGACGTAAGGAGTGAGCCAAGCGCTGCCTACCCGGCCGAGGCCAGTCGCGCAGGCCTCGCTGTCAGGCGGGCCGGGATCTCCCCAGCGCCGGGCACGCTCGCACTGGGGGTGCTGGGCCGGGCCGGGCCGAGAGCACCGCAAGAGATCAGACACAGGCGGGTCTGGTCCCTGACCCGCTGCCCAAGGGGCTGGCCGGGCCGCACTGCGAACCAGAGAACCGGCGGGCTCAGCCCCCACCCCACGCCCCCGGACCCATTCTCGCCCCTCACCCGCGTCGAGCGCCAGCTGGTAGCAGGCCAGCGGCTCCAAGGACAGCTTGTAGCCCTCGAATTTGGGGTCCAAGAGCAGGCGCTTGGCGTTCAGGGAGCAGTGGGTGGCCCCCGCCATGCCGCTGCGCCGACAAAAACTTCGGGAGAAGGCGGCAACTCGGCGGCTCCTCGGGCGACGCGCGGGAGCCGGCGCGGAGCGTCACGGGAAGGGCCACGCCGCGCGGCCGGCGGGCGCAGCGCCTGCTGGGAGCTGTAGTCCGAGCCGGGGCACCGCCGCGGGCCCCGGGGCACGCCGGGGGTGGTAGTCGCCGCGCCGGCCGCACCTTCCCGGAATACGTTTCCCGGCGGCGCCTGCGCGCAGTGGGAGGGCGGGGCGGGTGGACGCGTTTGCGGCCGAGTAGCGGCTACGGCTCCTGCTGTCGGGTGAGCGTGGAGTGCATCGGGCCGGGGCCTGTCGGCGGCTTCTCTCGCGGCTGTTTCCGCGCACTGGGCGCGGCGGGGGATTCGCTGCGGGGCGGTGTGGGTGAGGCGGCAGCCGGGAGGGCCGGGCTGCGGGGAGGCCGTGTCCGCGGGAGTGCGCGCTGCCGATGCCCCCGGGAGGGCTGTTCGGGGCTGCCGCTCCGCTCACGGCCCGCGGGGATGCGCGAAGAGACGGGGCTCTGCCCGCGGTTCTGTGCAGCCACTGGCACGGCACGAGCTCTTACCTGAAGTTCCCTCGTCTCCCCGCAGGTGTGGGAAGAGCCTAGGCTTCCAGCATGAACAAAGACGCCCAGATGAGAGCAACCATTAACCAAAAGTTAATAGAAACGGGAGAGCGGGAACGGTAAGTCAGCTTCCCACGCCATGCCAGTAAAGGGCTTTAAACGTCCTCAAACGTGAACAATACCTAGCAGTAATGCTTAAGTAGGCTGAGCTCTAAATTCTTCAGATACCTGCATGGGAAAGTTTCAGGTATTATCTAAAGCTACACACACATACATATATATGTATATAAAATCCCCAGACAACTTTTGCCTTTTAAACAGTTTTAATTACAGTTTTTTTTTACACTCAGAAGCTGGGAAAATAAATGATGGGGTGGTTGGCTTATGAACTTTGAAGCTTTTTCTCATTTTTATATTTTGTGTTGGAAACTCTTGGTTCATGTATAAATAAATGTATTAAATGCAATTTGTTGTAGTTAAATCTTCTAGTAAGATTTATGTTTGCTGATAAAGAGAATGAGACAAAACCTTATTTTTCTTCTAAGTTTTTCTGGTGTTCCTAGTTCTTCTCATGTTAGGGTAAGAAAAACACAGTGGAACACAAACCAGCACTTGTGCAAGTCTCTGTAGAGATCCCAGTAAAGGCAAGCAAGGAAATTAAGGTTGGCATGGTGTCTGTGCTCCCCTTCTGCCCTGGTTGTGGCCACCCCTTGGAGATTACACAGAGTTTCAGCAGAGCAAGCAATTCCTTTAAATTGTATTGGGATTTATTCTCCTCTAATTCAAGAGTAAGAAGAGCTCTGACAGGATGTCAAAAGCTTTATCAGAGCTATAGTGTGATCAGAGAGAGAGTACTTGTGTTCCTTGAATTAAGTAATACCCAGAAACAGTGAATTTCACCTGTATTGTTAACTCTGGTTTTTGTCTCCAGTTCATTTGCCTTCTACAGAATTCACAGAGTAAAAAGGCTTACATAGTTCAGCCTCTTGTGTTACCCTTTCATTCGTAAAACCAGAGTTGCTAGAGTTCTTCAGGAAGGTATGAGACAAATAGGCTTGCTAGCTGATAAAGGATGGAGATATTAAAGCTTGTTTAATCATACTTTACTTTCATTGTTTCCTTCTTCTGTTTTTCAGTACTGATTTTTGCTTTTTTTAGCTAGCTTCCAGTACTCTCTTTTGATACATGGAGTAGATATATCATTGTGGCAGATTGTTGTCTGCTTCTCTGTTTAATGCCTGAATCCTTGTTTCTTATGCTTAGAATTGCTAACCATGCTTAGGAAGATAAGATCTATGATCCTTTTGTCTTCACCCAACAAGTGTGTAAAAGTAAAGTGTGAATGGGGAGAGGAACCTGCAGCTGAAGACAGTAGCACAGAATTCTCCTTTCAGAAAAGGGGAGGGAATCATATCCTAGAACCATAGAATGTTAGGGGTTGGAAGGTTTTCTTTTAAATGCCTGGTCTCAGGTGAAATATTCTGACAGCAGATGTTTGCTAACAGGGCAGACTGGGGCAGCCAGTCTCAAGGGCTTCTACCTTATTTCTGTAGCTGCAGCATCAGCACTGCCTGAAGAAATACTGTGAACTGGCTCCTGAGCCAGCATGGTACATGGAAGTTCATCCTCCTTTGGGTTAGGATTCAGATGCTGTTCAGCAGCTGGGCTGGCAGTTCTGCTCTGGCTGGTGATTGTAGGTTTAACTTTCACCCTGAAGTGTATTTTAGCTGTCGGGAGTGGTTGCTCTTCCTAATGAGTTTTTGTGTATTGTCTTAACAGCCTGAAAGAGTTGCTGAGAGCCAAATTAATTGAATGTGGCTGGAAGGATCAGTTGAAGGCACATTGCAAAGGTAACAATGGTCAATAACTAATATCCTTTGTAATCTATTGAGGTTCTGGCCAAATAGAAGTCCCAGCTGAAAGCTTTACTGCCTAGCAGCCAAGTTAAGTGAGATTTGTGCAAGACCAAAGTATCCCTGGCAATTGGTTTTGCAATCAAGGAAGCATCTTGCCAGCTAAAGTCTTGAAACTTCTCAGAGAAGAAAATTGGAATTGATTCTCTAAATATTCATGATGATACAGCTTTTTGTCTTGAGAGATCTCCTTACCACAGGAGAATAAAAACCAAGAAAAAGGAAAATGGAGCAAATACAATACACAATTTAGAACCTTAAGAGAACTTTGTTCACTGTGTGTGGGAGAGAAAGAGTGCACTTTTTTTGAATGCAGTTCTTGAAATTAGATCATCTACTTAGATGAGAGAAAACAAGCAGGTGAACCTCTAAATGGCCAGATCTCTAGTTTTGAGTAAAGTACTTAGCATTACTACAATTTACTGATTTGTAAATTGCAGGAAACAAATCCAAATGGTATTTAAGCATCCAGGAATATTACTGCATGATGCAATTTCCCTGAAGCAAATAGCAAATCCCTTGAGCTTTTGCTTTAATTCTGATTTTGTCTATTGTGCCTGGAAACTCAATATTCCATTTTTCTTTTTGGAGGGCTGAGTGTGTTAAATTGCTTCCATAGGTGGATTTGCAGAGAAGGCTGAAATGATTCATGCTTTCAATTGTCTGGCTGATGGCTCTGCCAGAGATTACCCATTTCAATAGTACAGATTGTGAAAGGGATGTTTATCTGCCTTCTTAAGTACATACTTTATACTCTGCTATAGTGAAGTTATGTAAGATTATTTGGTTTACATTCATATTTTGAACTATAACTGCAGCTGTTGAGAATGTAAATAGGATTTCATTTGTCCCTGTTAAAGGCCATTAACCTCCAAAAGAAAGGACAGAGGAATTTTGAGGGTTTGCTTCTTCTGCTGTTGTTTTGTTGGAGTGGGGTGTTTGTTTTTTCATATCTTGTTCTAGGGCCTCTTGCCATTGTGGATTAGGGCCAATAATTGAGCAATCCAGGATTAATTTCTACAGGGAATTCATCCAAGAAAAAAGAGTTTACAAATAGTTCTATGGTCTCTGTTCAGAAAACATGTTTAGGGTCTTGGGGACAATCAATCCCTTGTACTGACATAAACTTAGCCACTCATGTTTAGACAAAATATTTTAGGTTTATGCTACTGAATTGAGGTGGTTTTTTTTTCTCAACATTGACTTCTGAATTTTTCACTAGTTTTCAAGGCACTACACTACAAGTAGACAATTGTTTAGATACTGGTATGCATTAATCACACAGTGTATCTGAATCATAGCATTTTTGTTTTACTGTAGGTGAACTCCTTCCAGGTACGCTTTTTTACTTTGCTGAAATACAGAGAGATGTTGTTTAAACCACTTAGGAAGAATAATTTCTATTTACTATCTCTGTGCTCTCCCTTTTTGCATGTTCCAAAGTTTTTTTCCTAATTACATCTCTGTTATGTAAACAATGGGTTTGAAGAGATAAGGAGTCCAGCTGGTGAACTGCTACAATACTCCAGGACTATGCACATCTGGCCATGCTTGGAGAAGCAAAAGCTTTGGAACATTTGATTTTAAAATATGTGCTGATCAAGATGCATCGTTAGTGACAAGTTCTTATCCTATACCTATGATATTTATCAGAGACTAAATCCACTGTGCAGTGCAGTAGGTACTGGGTTAGGTCACATGCTACTTCATGTTCTGATGAACTGTGTATTTCAGCTTTGTCTCTTAATAATTGGCCAAAGTTTTGATTTCTAATAAATGGATTAAAAGCCTTAAAATATTTGTCTTGGTCTTCTCCAGATGTTATTAAAGAAAAAGGCTTAGAGCATGTTACTGTTGATGACTTGGTGGCAGAAATCACTCCCAAAGGCAGAGGTAAGAAAATATAAACATAGATGTGGTAGTGCATCACTGAACATACCTACCTGGGCTTCATTAATACTTGGAAAGCAGCATTCTGAACTTGTTGAATTCAAGGAAAAAAAATAATAGCTTGGTATTAACTACAAGTAAACATGTGAATTTGTATTGCTTAACAGCCAATCAAAATCTGTAGTGTGTAGATGACTTTAGCAGCTTACATTACTTAGTCACGAGTCTGAATTCATCTCTATAATTGACTTCGTACTCCCAAGAAAACCTGGGATATGTAGCAGAGATGTTTCCAAATTACAGTTCTTTTTAAGATAGAAAATCTGAACTAACAGTACTAGTGTAATGGGAAGAGAAAGGACATAGGAGATACAGAAAAATGGCATC
The DNA here is from genome assembly GCA_013401355.1 of Ceyx cyanopectus. Taxonomy (NCBI): domain Eukaryota; kingdom Metazoa; phylum Chordata; class Aves; order Coraciiformes; family Alcedinidae; genus Ceyx; species Ceyx cyanopectus. Next base: position 10,523 of record VYZU01072092.1, read on the forward strand.
TCTGAAGCTAACACTGCAGTCTTCTTTATGTAGTTCTTGGAATCTAACAGGGTTTGCTTTAAGTGGAAGAAACTTCTTTAAGTCTTAAATAAAAATGGGCCTTCAAAATAACTTGCTGAAGAATCTGAGTTCATGGTTGAGATTTTATTTGTGATCTCAAATTCTGAATTAAAAAAGGTAGGATAATCAAACTAGTTTCTGGTGATTATATCCTGTGTACTGCTGAATAATCCTTTACCTCGAACTTTCCAATTTTCTTGACTATGGCTAGGAAAAAGCCTACCAATATCACAGTGTTCTCAATGAACTTTTATTTTTTAGCCTGTTTAAAATAAAAAATATAAATGTGCTGTATGAAAATCGGGTAGCTTCAGTTACTTCGGGTATTATCAGAATTGCAAGAAAAAAAGCAAGTAGTGGATGTAAAAGGCTGGCATTAGCAGATTTTCCATTTTGTCTTTACTTCTCTCTTTCTTATTTGTGTTTCAGCCTTGGTACCAGACAGTGTAAAGAAGGAGCTCTTGCAAAGAATAAGAACCTTCCTGGCCCAGCATGCCAGTCTTTAACATTGACAGTCATCTGGGATACGGTGTTTCTGTTTCTTTATTATGTCAGTCATGTCAGGATTGAAATGCAGTTTACATAAGGATGGAAAATCTTTTTTTCTTTTTTTTCTTTTTATTTTTTTTATATGAGGAATTGAAGCTTCTTTGCACTGCACTGATTTCTTAAACTTGGTGTTATTTTAATAAAAAAAGTGAACTTGTGGTTCTAAAGTTCTTCTATCAGTGCACTGTAGTGTGGTGTCACCTATTCCAGTTTTTTGTAATCCATAATTTACACATTTGTACAGACTTGGGGAGACTTTCAAAAAAGCAGCACTGTTAACAATATGCTAATGAGAAATGCTTAAGACAATGGGAAAGTCAGTGGAAAATGGGATATAACATACTGCTGGTTGTATCCTTTATGATTTTCCCCGAGTAGCTGACACAGCAGCAGGCTGTGCTGCCATCCAGAGACACCTGGACAGGCTGGAGAGCTGGGCAGGGAGAAATTGAATGAGATTTAACAAGAGCAAGTGTAAGGTGCTGCATCTCGGGAAGAACAACTCCATATATCAGTACAGGCTAGGGGCTGATCTATTAGAGAGCAGCTCTGGAGAAAGAGACCTGGGGGTCCTGGTGGACAGGGGGATGACCATGAGCCAACAATGGGCCCTTGCATTGGCCAAGAAGGCCAATGGCATCCTGGGGTGCATTAGGAGAAGTGTGGCCAGCAGGTCAAGAGAGGTTCTCCTCCCCCTCTACTCTGCACTGGTGAGACCCCACCTCGAGTACTGTGTCCAGTTTTGGACACCCCAGTTCAAAAAAGATAGAGATTTGCTGGAGA
>VYZU01072092.1:11957-52349 GCA_013401355.1 Ceyx cyanopectus
CAAGGAAGAACTTTTTCTCAGTGAGGGTGCCAGAGCTCTGGAACGGGCTGCCCAGGGGGGTTGTGGAGTCTCCTGCTCTGGAGACACTTAAGAGCCGCCTGGTTCTGTTCCTGGGTGACTTGGTCTAGGTGATCCTGTTCAGGCAGGGGGGTTGGACTAGATGATCTTCTAGGTCCCTTCCAACCTCTAATATCTGTGAATCTGTAAAACAGCTGTGGCTGCAGAGCCAAATTTGTAATGACTGATACCCAAAATGAGGAAAAATGCATTTCTTTCGTCATAAATAATTTATACTTCGCCACTTTCGTGTAGCGAATAAGTTAATCAGCATTCTGCTTGGAATGAGAAGAGGCCCAAGCTCACTTCAGTGTATTTCCAATTACTGTGGTGCTTTACATCTGAACAGCATTTATTCTTAAAAATGTTCCTTATGCTTATTTCATAAGCAGTGAAATTATTTAGAAGTTGAGCATAAAAAAATATCCCTCCAAGACAGCCCTGCTGATTCCTGTTTGTTGGGGTTACTAGGAAAGAGATTACCCATTCCTTCAGTCCTAGATCCTGAGGTAAAGTATCAAGTTGCTGCTCATAAAATCTGCAGCTGGCAGCCTGTGGGTGAACACTCAGAAGGGCAAAGCAACCCGGCCTCTTCTGTTGGCTGGCTGCTGTCAGCTGTCTGTGTACCCCAAACAGCGGTGAGGTTTTACACCTAGTGCTGCAGCACATAATTCCCTGGAATTCCCCGTGGCACTGGAAATCATAGTGAGAAACTAACCATGAGATACCAGCATCTGCCCACAACTGCTATCCTCCTAATCCTCACTGCCTGAAATGGTAGTAGAGAGAACAGCAGCTCGCAGGCAGGACAGGAATTCTTTAAGGGAAAGTATTGAAAGGGAGCAGAACTGGGCAGCATGGGTTGGAGTTGAAGGGACTTTCAGTGTCTTCCTGAAGTTGACTAGGCCTTCCATGAGGACAGAGCCTCCCTCTGCTGAGTCTGTGGAACGTAATAGAACTGAAGGAATATACTGAGCTGTGGAAAAATCTTGTTACTCAACACTTTCCTACTTCCCTTCTCTGCACGAGCAGCGAATGAGCACTCTGCAGCCGGCGGCCAGCCACCCACAAATACACCAGCGCTTTTCGATGCCTGTGGGTGAAGACACCGCAGACCTGCTGCCGGCTGAGGCCGTGCCCTGTCAGATGCCATTTCAGTGACGTGTTCAGCAGATTCCAACGTTAGAGCTCAGCAGCTGGCCAACCATACGGGGACGCCTCTCTAACCGCAGCCGCAGCACTTGGTAACAAGACCAACCCTGTTTAATGGCCCTTTCCCGAGGTGCCAACCACCCGGTTCAAACTCCCCTGGGGCCAGGCGGCCGCCGAGGACTCACCGCGGGCGGGAGAGACTGAAAACAGCTGGCGGGGGCGGACCGCGGGACATCCCGGCGCCGTACGGCGGCCACGTCGCCCCGACCGCGCGGGCACGCCCCGCCGCGCCCAGAGCCCCCGCCGCCCTCTGCCCTACGGCGCAGGGCGGGAGCCACGGGCGCGATGCGATTGGCGGCGCGAGGGGAAGAGGCGCGGCCGGAAGGGGCGGCCCCGTCTCCCGGGTGACAGGCGGCCGAGATGGCGGCGCGGGAGGCGGCGGCGCAGCGGCGCGCGCTCGGCTTTGAATGAGGGGCGGCCGGCGCGCGCGGAGGCTGCGGGAGCGGCCGCGTCGGCTCCTGGTGCCCCGCGCCCCCCCGGAGAGCCCTTCCCTGGCCAGGTGAGCGGGGCGGGGCCGCCACTTTCGCCGCCGGCCGCTCGGTTTCCGCCTCGGCGCGGCCGGGTAGGGGGCCCGGCCTCGGCGCCTATCGCGCCGCGGGGCGGGTCCTCGCGGTTCTTCCCCGGTGACGCCCCGGCCCCGTTCCCCTCCGTGCTCGGGACGCCACGGGGCGGGGCCCGCGCTCAGCGGCAAGACCTGGCCCGCCAGCCCCGGCACGGGGAGGCCCGCGGCCGCTCCGTTTGTCGCCCGGCCGGTCCGGGTGCCGCTGGGGTGGACATGCAGGGAGGAATCTCGGGGGTCGGGGAAAAAACCCGCAGCGGCTGGGCCGGAGGGGCTGGCGCCCTGCGAGGGGCAGCGGGAAGGGCGGCTCGTGCTGTCAGGGCTGGCGCGGTTTGCGCTCCTCTGGTGTTTCTGGGGTCTCTGGCACTGCGCAGCTTGGCATTGCCGAGGCGGGAACTTCTCTTTGTTCGTGCTGGCTGATAAATTGCACAAAACAACGTGAAAGTTGCTTCTCAAAACTTAAGAATCTCTATCAGGTCACAGAAAACTTGGGTGCTACCATCTAGCTTCTGTGCTGCCTTAAACCACACAGGACCGTTCTGTGGGGCAGCACCTCATGGTCACCAAGGTACAATGTGGGAGCCTCCGTTGCACATCTGATGGGAGAACAGTACAGTTCGATGCTTTACGGTCATTCTGGATACTCTAGAAACATGGAGGTGCCCAGCAGATTTCTCTAAGGCATCTTGCACAGTGTATCCTGTAGTGTGTCTTGACTGTAAATGGCTGGTGCTTGTCAAGGCAGCAGATGCAGTAACAATGTAGATGTGTTAACTTGTAGCTACATAAAAAGCCAGAGACAACAGTAAGGAGTCCAGGATGGCTAATAAGGATTGGAACAAAACTGGGATCTCTTGAACTCTGGTTGTGTGTCTGAGCGCTTCACCAGTGTTGTGTTGTGAAATGAGTGCCATGAGCTGGTACATTGTGTGAAAGACTTCTTACGAATATGATATGCAAATGAGTTGCAGTGTAGCATCATGGGATTGTGTGACTTCAGTCTATTCTGTGTGCTGATTCTCAGAAGGCAGTAGCATATATAGGTGAGGAATTGTCAGAGTGGTTGTGATTAGGCAGTGGACACAGACTTTCTATTTTAACTAATGTTTCCTTGAAAAATACAACTTGGTCTGATTCAGAACAGAAAGCTTCAAGAGTTCATGTTAAAACTGAAACTATAGTCAGTTTCTTTGAGGAAGGAGTAAGATGAAGTGGTGTTACTGCAGAAGCTTAGTGGCTGTAGGAGTGGCACACTTAAAAGAAAACTGGCACTGTGTATCATATAACAGTGTTGGGTGTCTGGGAATAACCTGGGAGTGGCCAGTGTGCCTTTAGAGAGGCAAGTATTCCTTCTTGAATTTTGATATCTTCTGCAGCTGCTGATAGTCTTGAAGTCTCTTTCTGTATTTGAGTGCCTTGGATGACTTAGCTCACTCCCGGGAACTGTAGGCAGTTTTTTCTCTTAAATACCTCAGAACTGCCTACTTAGGATGCTTGTGCTGAAAGTTGGAGCAGTAGTGTTGAAACTACATTATATCTTGCTGACACACCACAACCACTTACATATAGTTAGGCAGAGGAAATGCCTCCTGATCTTTCCTTTGGATTCTGCTCCTCTAATAATGCTATAGCAGCATGCCCTCAAGCTTCAGTCATGCAGCCATTTCATCTCTCCATTTATCACACCCGGTGGTAAAGGCATTGACCGGGTAAGTTTTCTCCACCTCCCTTGGTCTTGGTGGTGTTTGTGCAATTAGGAATGACAGAGGAAGGACTTCTCCAGATGTGCTCCCTACACAGTGGTGACCAGTCAGTGGTGCCTACTGCACCATAGTTGGCTGTCTCAGGTGGCCTGTGTGTGCTGTGGGTCATTTGCTGGCTAGTGACAGTGAAGTCAGGGGTGCCAGGAGCTCTAATGAGGCCACTGCTGCAAGCTGAAAGCAACATAAAAATGTTTCAATTCGGTAAACTTCTGAAATTTTCCTCCCTTCACTATATTTACTTTATGGATCCATAAAATGGTTTGGGGAATAAGTTGCCGCAGTCTTCTGACTTCTCTCTGAAGTGTTTAACATCCTGCTGCTTCCATGCTTTAATCCTTTCTGTGCTCGTCCTCCAGGCGAGCATCTGCTGTGCCTTCCCCAGTAGAAGGCAGTGTGAGACATGCACATCGAACTCCAGCGAGCTTTGCTGTCTTACAAGGCTGTTGCATTGACTGCTGGCATTACATTGATTAGGACTCGGGTCCTGGATTGTTTACCTGTGTGTAAGTGTTGCAGTGGAATTTAAAAACTCAGTTGACAGTGATAAATTGCTTCTAATACATTAGAAGCAATCTCAGTAGCAGGAGAGGGAAAGCTCTCCCATTGTACAAAAGGGAGGCTGGGCCCGAGGTGTGATCTGCACAAGAGTGTATCTGGCTGCTAGACAGCTCTGCCAGATTTTCTGAATTCTAGTGCAGTGTTTCAGCTTTGCCTCCACCTTTTAAGAAGTGTCCTAGGATTCTTACTGCTGCACGGCCACTTTGGGTTATGTCTCAGTGCTGTCCTGTGTCATAGCTGGCTGCTGATCTCATTGTAGTTCTTTGGGGATTGGTTATCAAGGAAAGGGCAGAAAGAAGGTTGTGGACCTGCCAGTTAGCATTGCACTGTTCATTATTTGTTCCCACTCATGAGATAAGGAAAATATGTAAGATACATGTCTGTGCTTTTTCCTAGTGTTTGAATAAGATGGACAGGAAGCACGAGCACATTGTTTCACTTAGCAAGCTTATGGTAATGGTATCAGGTGAATTTAGTTTGCAGTGAATTCTGGAAATACTAATGTTCCATGTAAATTTGTTCCATGTAAAATGTTGCTTCAGAGTATAGTTACTTATCTTTGAGAAAATTTATTAATATAAAACAAACAACAAAATCCCACCACAGAAAAAAAAAAGCACCAAAAAGCCATCAAAATGTTGAGCTTACCTTTATCTTGTCTTTGTTGGTTTTTTTGGGTAGTGCTATGCTTAGAGCAACAATGCAAATGCTTCAAGTGCTCTTCCAGGCACTGGTGAGAATGCTTGACTTGTCTTGATCCAGTAATTGGTTCAAGATTCTATTTTAAACAGCTTTTAGCATTCTGCTAAAATCACTGCATATCTACTGCTTCATATCTTAATTAGCAGTATAAAAGTTAGATACACTGATGAAAATACATTTTAGAGGCAGGTGGTTGCTTATATTGCTATGGCTGAGTGAGTGCTGTTGTTGCCAGAATTCTGGTCGTGCATCTGACAGTTGGTAGTGTGCAGAGCAGAACTGAACTGGGAGGCTATAGTCAAAGCTCAGAGAGGCAGGGAAAACCAGTACTTGCTGCCTGGAGGGGCCTGGTGCTGCCACAGTTGAGTGGAAGGCAGCACCAACACAAATATGTTACATGGTTGTGTGTGCATCTCTCCTCATAACTCTTTTTGCATGACATTTAGAGAGTGGAGAAGGACAAGTGTTGTGATTGTTGTGGGGAATGGTGATAGCTATTGAACCCTGCCAACCAGGCATGCTGGGGATAGTGCAAGTACAGTCACCCATGAATGACCTGTGAAAAATTGATTAACTTCTGGTAGCTAACTCTTATCAGCAGGGGAGTTCACAGGCTGGCAAACCAGGCTTCTTGTGGATTCTGGGTGGTTTTTATTGTTTAACTTCATATGGACACTCAACACCGTATACAGTTTGATACATTGAAAAAAATGGACATGAGTTGAAAACCAAGGGTTTTTTTATATATATATATATATATATGTACACAAAGATATGTAACTGACACACTCAAGTGTTGATTTGGTTATAGTTCTGACTTAGGTGGTAAACATCCTGGTCCCTTGAATTTGGACATAAATAACATTGAGTCTGCAGAGATTTTGAAGTAATGGTTACTTCCTAAAATAACCTTTTCAAACACTAGTTTATTTTTTAATTTAGGCTCTGTCTGGAGTGCCTTAGTTTGCAATAATTCCAACCTACAGAACAGAGAACTAGCCACCTAGTTACTAAGCACTTTTTTTTTTTACTAACTTTCAGTATTTCTTTGAATTCTCGACTTCATTCTCCCATCATTTAGATATTATCAGAATTGCTTATTCCAGAAGGTGGGAAGTGGCTGTGCACAATATGAAATTATAGCACTACCTTTCAAAGTCTAATACGTTGGGCAGTGTCCGCAATTCTTGCTGCTTTGTGGGAAGTTTGACTGTTTCCTCTTCTGTTGGATAAAGACCCCATTTAATAACCACTCTTCTGTAAGGCCCTCCACACTTTTAAGTCCTGCATGAAGTGGGATTCAGACAATGCTGGTGTTGCAGTAGAGGTGAAATGTGTCCTATGAGGCCTTTCTCCTGAGCTGCAGCTGGGTAGTGTGGTCTGTGATCTGGTGGTTACTCACTGACTTAAGCCTTCTATTTTACAGTAAAAAGGCTAGTTTGTTTAATAGCCACCCTGTGTGATTTTTCAGTAGCAGAAATTCCTGGACTTTGTGAAGCAGTATTTCCAGTACTGTATTATCACAGTGTGTAGTACTACTTATGTTATATTGCAAATGAGCACCAATAAAAAATAAAAGCTCCATGAAGCTCACAAATCCCATTATGTACTTTTTAATAAAATCCTCAGGACAGTATTGGAGCAGCCTACCTAATGATCCACCTTCCTGACTCTACCTAACTTAAAGCCTGGAATATAAAAAGTGATTTAAATGCCATAACAAATTTGAAATCAAGCTGTCCTTCTATGGAATACTCATGGCCTGAGGAAAATATCACAGGGCTGCCTTCTCTTCTCACCAGGAGGTATGTTAAACTGGCGACAGAAAATGTTGTTGCAAGTGTAGATGTATATGATGAAAAGCTGTTTGTGAAGCCTAACCTCTTGTTCTGTAATAGGAAATGTTCACCTGTAGAACAAAGAAAAGAGTTCCTTGAATTACATTAGATTATTTTGACTCAGTCTGTACCTATTTGAAGTGATCTGTTGGAGTAATGTGATACCCTGAGTATAAATTATCTAAATTATCAAACTGGCACTGAAAAATAGCTGCCAAAGTCAATGGAATCAATGGCTTCAGCCAAAGATGAGGTTTTTTTCTTGGCTGGGTTTGCCAGTGTGATCCAGCGTGGCATAGGAATGTTGCTAGATCCAAGGGTTAACTGGTGCTTTAGTGCACACAAGATGAACAATCTTTGAAGATGATTTTTCAGTGCCACTGGTTCCAAAATAAACAATTTCTGTTCACATGGTACATTACCATCAACATGGAAACTAACTTTAAGAGACCAGATTTGGATTTTGCCTTACTCAATTAGTAATGTGCCTGTGCAAGACTTGCTGTTTTCTGGTGGTGGTTCTGCTCTCCTGCATCGCTCCCGCTCCATGCTGGTGTCCCAGCCAGAGCAGCTCTCCAGCCCTGCAGCCCAGTGCCCTTCCCCTTGGGAAGTGCTTTACCTCTGATCACCTGCCCTTTCTTTAAAGGCCCTATACATCAGGTACTTGTATTATTTACATCAGTGAAATGCCCTGGTAGTAGGCAGGCAGCATCTTTGCTCCAGGTAACTCTCTTTTCTTGAATTACAAGAGTTTCACGGAATGCTTCTTGCTTATGGGTAACTGAGGACAGACGTTAAGAACAATGATGTAAAGATGTATAATCCTCTACCTCTGACTTTTCTTCTTTTGCAGGAAGGGTTTCTCACCATGGCCATAACACAGTTTCGACTCTTTAAAATCTGTACTTGCCTGGCAGCAGTGCTTTCTTTCATTAAAAAGTTAATATGCAGGTAAACATACTATTTAATTTGGTTACCTTTTCTTTTTTTAATTACAGGTTCTTTCACTTCTTTCCTCCCAACACTCATCCACTACTTTTCCCAGTTCTGATTTTACTAACTGCACAACAATCAAGACATGCAAAATCTTAAGTCAAATTCCTTCTTTGATCTGGATTTTACTTTGGAGTTCAAAAGTCTGTGTAGTGCAGTTGTGAGTATATTTTGTGGTATGGTAGCTCTAACAATGGGTGCTTTCTAAGCAGCTATGACAGGGTTTTAAAATTGCCTTTTAAAACTGTCCTATGTGAGATTTGAAGAAAAAGTGTTCTCTGCTTTTCTAGCAGTACTTGACAAGTGCTGTTTTGTGTTTTAAGATCCTCATTTAGCAGCAGCACACATCAGTAGGCTCTCAGTATAAATGTAAGCTATTCTCATCCTGCTCTGTCAGAAACAGTTGCCTGAGGCTTCAGATTCTTCTGCCTATGGAAGTTTCCAGATCAAAGGGAGCTGATTTATTTTGGTGTTTTGTTTGGTTGCTGTTTTTTGACATTGTTGGTTGGGGTTTTTGGAGTGTGTGTTTAGTTTTGGGTTTGTGTTTAGGTTTGATTGTTTTTTTGGTTTTGNCATATTTCTTAGAGTTGCTTCTCCTCTATTTCCACTGCAGTTTGAAAAGTAAATTGCACTTTGAAATTCTTGTGAACACCTCTTTAAATTAATGATTAAATTCTTTGATTAGCAGACTTACTGGCAGTGGTTAATACTAAGGTAGTTTAAGCACTTATTGTTGTAGCCATGACTATTTTCAGTAGTGCTGTTCTCAGACTTCCTTTTTGTTNTTTGCTTACTCTTTTAAGTCATACTTAGTGCTCTTTTGTGTTGTAGACCTGTGAATGCAGCAGTGCAGTGCCTAGGAGCATTCAAAAAAAGGCTCAAGAGCTATGGTTGTGCAATAGTAAGGGTTCAACAGGGCAGTAGCAGGGTACCTGAGATGGATCTTGGAACTGTGCTGCCATGTGAACTACTGCCACTCCTTCCTGCCACTCTTGCAGAGTGCTGTTTTAGATTAACAAATAGAAGTCCATGAAATGTATTCTCCTTTTGTGTACTTTTGAAACTTTTCTTCCATGAATAAAATTAGTTGAAAGAATGAAATTTAAAAACTCTTACAAAAGCAAGTCAGGGATCAGATTAGTTCTTTAGCTACAGATTTGTCTCCTGTTTAATGTCAGCTGCAAAGCACAGCTTGGTAAACTGTTTTCCTGCAGTGCACCTGTGTATGAGTGTGCCTGATAACCAGAAAATGTGTGGATATAATCTATTACTTAGATAGATTTAGTATACATTAGCTTTTCATTTGAACAAGTGCTTATAGAGGTCCTGCATCTTCCTAGTCAGTGTAAAGCCTACATACAGTACTAGTCATGTTCTCTAGTTAAAACTTTTTGACAGATGACAGCCTGCCAGAATCCACTGTTTCCAAGAAATGAAAGCTATAAATATAAAAAGATATGAAACTTCATTCTGTTGAAAATCTGGAGTGATTTTCTCTGGCTGAGGAATTTGGATACTGGTAATTAGTAAGGGAAAACAGAAGCAAGAATTCTCAAGGCATTTGGCATTCAGAGCAGTGCTCAGTATCTGTCTAATGGTGGTTGTGACACAGTTGTGTCCCTGAAAGCATCTTGTTCCCTCTGTAAAAAAAGTCATGGAGATCTGTAGCCTTCCTCAGCCCTGCCCCATCTTCCTTTCCATGTTGTATGGCAGAAGCTGTTTCCTCCCACCTCACCCCTGTCAGTGTAATCACTTTGGCTGGGTTAATGTTTGTTATAAGACACTGGATAGAGTCTTCTAGACCATGGAAATACAGAAGTATATATAATTGCACAAGTGATGGTTCAGAATAGTATTGAAGATCTGTATGTTGTACAGCTCTGAAGGAGGATGTTTCCAAGCTTGGTTTTTCTTTAGAGACATCAACTAAAGCTAGTCAGGCAGAACCAGAAATTTCTGCTGTGTTTGAGGGAGCAGTGTGGTCACCTTCCTGTACCCCTAAGCTGTGCTGCTTTTCAGCTTAAAGGAACTAAACTGGCTAGAGTTAATAGTATGGAGACTATTTGATAATGGCATCTGAGCTCTACTGAAGAAGAATCTGTTTGGCATGAGGTAGGAAAAATAGATGTGATCACTCCTCAGCATGCAGCAGAGGTGGTTTTACAGGCAATTCACTATTCTGAGTTGATGATAGAATGTTCTATAATAGTAAAACTAATGGTTGTAGTTTCTCAGTTTTATTCTCATCAGTAGTAATAAATGAAACTTAACTTTTCCAAGCTATATAAGGTCAATGACAACCCTGCTGTAGGAGCTTACACTCCTTGGGGTAACCGCATGTGAGCCTGAATTTCATTCCCTTATGTTGTCAGGTCTTAAAATATAGTGAATGTCAGCTAAGAATATTTCATTTATTAATGTGGTTTTTGAAACCGTCAGTAAGTAACTATCAAGGTGGTTCGTTTGAAATGTTTGTTTTTGATTAAAATGATTTGGTATAGTTGCCAAAATGCTTTAATTGAAACAGTATTCTGTAAGCAGAAGCATGTTTTGAACAGAAGCTGTTGATTTGCATAAACTTGTACTATCTCTGTTTAGACTTTGAAGGAAAAAGTGCTTTAGAGGGGCCTTCAGATAGGCAGCTGGAAAAGTGATTTGTTGGACACAGCTAAACAGATTTCTCAGTTTGCAGTAGAAATGGCTGTCTTTAAACAAATGTACCTCAGCAGTATTTGCTTCATCAGCACTGACAGTCTAAAAATGGCAACAGACTGTATGCAAATAACTGAATTAATTTGTCCATTTTCATATTTCTTAGAGTTGCTTCTCCTCTATTTCCACTGCAGTTTGAAAAGTAAATTGCACTTTGAAATTCTTGTGAACACCTCTTTAAATTAATGATTAAATTCTTTGATTAGCAGACTTACTGGCAGTGGTTAATACTAAGGTAGTTTAAGCACTTATTGTTGTAGCCATGACTATTTTCAGTAGTGCTGTTCTCAGACTTCCTTTTTGTTTTTTTTAAACTTAGTGCTCATGTTTTCAGAGCTTGGAGGAATCCTACATTTTTCTTTCAGGTCTGGAAGAGGGCGAAAGTTAAGTGGAGACCAAATAACTTTGCCAACCACAGTGGATTACTCATCTGTTCCTAAACAGGTAATTACTTAGGTGGTAGGTGACTTGGTAGATAATTGCTTAACAGAGTGATTATACCAGTCCTACAACAGGATTGGTAAATAGGTTGGAAAGATCTATTGTTTATATACACACTATATAATAAGAAGTATGTATCTTAGCAAGATATAAACAGACAAGTTTTTACTTGCTGATAATATTGAGTTGTACCATATAATTGTATTCAGCCTGAAGTAGAAGACTGGTCTTCATGGGATGAAGATGCACCTACAAGTGTGAAGATTGAAGGTGGCAATGGTAATGTGGCTGCTCAGCAAAATCCTTTGGAACAAATGGAACCTGATTATTTCAAAGATATGACACCTACTATAAGAAAAACTCAAAAAGTAAGTATTGAACTTTCAACTATGCTTACAGAGGATTTTCTTTGATTTAAAATAGTCTATAAGTAAATTGTCAGCTTCCAGAAGGTGCTGCTGGTAAAATGAAGTAAGGAATACATGATCTTGGCAACCATGTTAAATTTGCCAGTGAGCCTTTTAGGAGAAGCATTAGTGCAAGTTTCAGCCACATCAGTATAGGGTTCTACCAGTTGATGAGGTGGTGAATGGCACTGCAGCCATTGAAACTTAACACTGTCTGCACAGCTACTGTGCAGACTATTGAAGCAGCTAAGAGAGCTCATGTTCCAAAGCAGTGTAGCTGTGCAGACAGCACTGTCCTCGAGTAGTATCTTCCAGTGACTTGTCAGGGCAGCAGTGTTTCTCCATGGAATATGCCATGCAATTGTAGCTTATATCAGTACTGGGAGATCTCTATTTGATCTGTAGTTCTGTGATCTGTCTCTGACTTGGTCATGGATTTCCATGTGACTTAAGGAAAAGTTAGTGGGGAAGGGAGGGAGTTCTTGTGTCTTTTATTTATATTTAGCTTCTCTCACATATCGGTTCTTTTGTCTGTACAGCTTCCAAAATCTGAGCAGGCTTGAGACAATGTGGTGTTGTGTAGCTCTACCTCCATGTACACTGAATTATATGATCACCAGGAATCTATGCAGTGTTTTGACCTAACACTTTTCATTCCCTTTTTTTGAACATTTTCAGATAGTTATTAAAAAACGAGAGCCTTTAAACTTTGGGATTCCAGAGGGAAACACAGGATTCTCTAGCAGATTAGCAGCTACACAAGATATTCCTTTTATTCACCAGTCTGTAAGTATTGTCTGAGTATTGATCTTGTATTTGACAGTTAGATAACTTCTGCAGGAGAAGGAATAGTCTGCCTAAGGTCTGCACTGTGAGGAGGAAGAGGAATATAGTTGTGGAATAATGTGAATTGTTTTGTTGAAAGCAATGAAGTGATTAATTTAAACTAACTTGCTTTACTGAGGAACTTAACCAGATCAGTGCTGAAAAGGTAAGAAGCCTCCAAATACTTGTATACTTGCAAATCTTTTAAAGCAGGGGACTTCACTTCTACCTTTTTTTTTTGTTTGTGTGTTCTTTTAAAAGCTTATGGGTTGCTTTGCTTATTTCTCTTGGTCTAATTTTTAACTTTCTGCTTCTCCCTTTCTTTCTGTAAGCATTGTATTCCAACAGTTTCCTAATTTTTGCTCTTCAGCCTTTGAAGAAATAGTTACCTAATAGTCTGGCTGTTTAGAGGCAGCAGCTCCCCTTCCTTTCCCTTTTGTCTTCTTTAATGGTGTTTCTGCTTTGACTAACACAGTGCACAGAAGGGTCTAGGCAGAAAGCAGTACAGGAACACTTCCTTGGACAATGCATAATGAAAATAATTTATTCTAATGAGAAAAAGCAACACTCAAGTGATACTGGACACACAACCATGTGGATATACCTGTTGGTTTGTCCATGCAACTTCCAAAAATCTTCTACAGTATCTATTAATTACATCAACCCAGCTTATCTTCTCTTCCTAAATTCACACTCCAGTACTTCCTTCCTTCCTGTATTACCCACCAAAGGAATCCAAAAAACCCTCCAACAATAACAGGAAGAAGTCAGTATTAGAGCAGGAGAAACCACATAGACAGTAAGCTAAAAATTACTGACGTATCTCAAATATTCCTGTAGTTTGAAGCATCATGATTAAAAATAAGTGGTTTATCTGTGGGGTTTGGTTTTGGCTTTTTTTTGTTTGTTTGTTTGGTTTTGCTGGTTTGGTTTTGCTTTTTTTTTTCTATATGGTTAGATCTTTTCTTATTTTATTTCAGCCTGAACTGGGGGACTTGGATACTTGGCAAGAAAATACTAATGCCTGGGAGGAAGAGGAAGATGCTGCCTGGCAGGCAGAAGAAGTTCTTAGGTAACTGAATCATAGAATGTTTAGGGCTGGAAGGGACCTCCAAAGGTCATCTAGTACAGCCCCCCTGCAGTGAGCAGGGATACCCTCAACTAGACCAGGCTGCTCAGAGCCTTGGCCACCCTCTCCTTGAATATCTCCAGGGATGGTGCCTCAACCCCCTCCCTGGGGAGCCTATTCCACTGATCCACCACCCTCAAGGTAAAGAAATTCTTCCTGATACCCAGGAGAACTTCCTGATATCTGAAAATAAGGTAACATAATGTACACCTTTTATACATAAAAGAATCACATATGAGTTTATTTGCTGTAACAACTTTCTCATAAGTGCTAAGAATTGTTAATTTCTAAGACAAATTCCTTTTATGCATTTAATCTCTGTATAACTGGTACATGGCAGAAACATTTTGGATCTAATCAGTTTAGTAGATGAGAAATCAGGGGCAATCTGAGGATCACTGTAATGTACATAATGTTTTGTTCCAACAAGTAATGTGTTTCAACTTGAATAAGTAAAATACCACTGGATGGCCTTATAAAAAGGATCATAACCATGTGCTGTAAAGTAAAACCAGTTCAGGATGGAGGGTGAAGTGTCATCATATTCCTGGAGTCTCCAGAGAATCTCTGCTTTTCTAGCTAATTTAACTAGCTGGGAGGCTTGCATGTAAAATCAGTGTCTTGCACCAGCTTAGTCTGATTACTTCAACTGTCCCATTTGTGGGCTTGGTTTTGTTTGGGTTTTTTTTCCCTCTTAAGAACACATGGAAGGACTATGAAGGGTAAAGAGATGCAGATTGAGTTTAAGTTAATCAGACACAATAGTTTGAATTATCAGTGACTTACATTAACCTGTTTCATTTCATGTTGTTACCAGACTTTTAATTAATGATTACCTCATCAGATAACTTGTCTTGGATTACTCCATCTTCCTAAACTGCTCTCATTCTACTCACAAAATCAAAAATACATGGCTTCAGTGGGACAGGTAGTGATAATATGAAATAAGAAGATGAAATATTAAAAAAATTTCTAGAACTGTGAATTTCAAAAAGGAAAAAGTAAGTATTAAAAGAAAAGAAAAAAATCTAGTAAACTTTTTATTGTTACATTTGGGAAGATTTACTTTCTTTCAACCAGTAAAATAAGAGAGAAGTCACCAGCACACTTTTGAGGTGGTAATATTAGATAATAAATTCAACCACTTCTGATTCTGTCAGTCTTGATCTGCAGCAGCTTAACATGTGAGAATAGGGTTTGTAATGCAAATATTTTTGTAAACTAATCAGATAACTTTATGTCTACATTCTGATTAATGTCATGGTTGTTTCTTAACTTCAGTACTGAAACTTTTTCAGGCCTTGTCTTTCACTAAGGTATGGAAGAAGTACAAGCTTTGTGATGTGTGATGTGCCTCTGGGCTGCTTTTGTTCCAGGCATGGTACCCTTTCTTGCAAAGAATATCAGTAGGCTCAATAAGATCTTTAATCTCTACAGTGAGTTTACTGAGACTTCATCTATAATGCCCTAGGCACAGAAAATAAGAGACAATGAAAAACACAGCTTTTTTTTTTTTTTTCTTAATGGAGAAATGAAACAACTAATTTTTCTAACTGCAGAGGCCAGATTGTACTGTACTTAACCCTTGCCACATTACATTACAGATGTTTGTAGGACTATGAAAAGAAATCCATCTTTTCCAAAGCAGGAACTTGTTTTATACCAGTTAGATACTAAAATAATCTTGTGTGTGCATATGCCAGTTTTTCTGGAGTGTAAAGTTTGCATAGTGGATATTGCTAGGATGGTCAAAGGTATTTTGTCTGATCATTGTCAGGTTCCCCAGAACACTTAGTAAGAGAAATCTCTTAAGTGGTGATAGCAAGGGGGTTTTCCCACAACCTCTGTAATGTAATNTGTTGGTTTGTCCATGCAACTTCCAAAAATCTTCTACAGTATCTATTAATTACATCAACCCAGCTTATCTTCTCTTCCTAAATTCACACTCCAGTACTTCCTTCCTTCCTGTATTACCCACCAAAGGAATCCAAAAAACCCTCCAACAATAACAGGAAGAAGTCAGTATTAGAGCAGGAGAAACCACATAGACAGTAAGCTAAAAATTACTGACGTATCTCAAATATTCCTGTAGTTTGAAGCATCATGATTAAAAATAAGTGGTTTATCTGTGGGGTTTGGTTTTGGCTTTTTTTTGTTTGTTTGTTTGGTTTTGCTGGTTTGGTTTTGCTTTTTTTTTTCTATATGGTTAGATCTTTTCTTATTTTATTTCAGCCTGAACTGGGGGACTTGGATACTTGGCAAGAAAATACTAATGCCTGGGAGGAAGAGGAAGATGCTGCCTGGCAGGCAGAAGAAGTTCTTAGGTAACTGAATCATAGAATGTTTAGGGCTGGAAGGGACCTCCAAAGGTCATCTAGTACAGCCCCCCTGCAGTGAGCAGGGACACCCTCAACTAGACCAGGCTGCTCAGAGCCTTGGCCAACCTCTCCTTGAATATCTCCAGGGATGGTGCCTCAACCACCTCCCTGGGGAGCCTATTCCACTGATCCACCACCCTCAAGGTAAAGAAATTCTTCCTGATACCCAGGAGAACTTCCTGATATCTGAAAATAAGGTAACATAATGTACACCTTTTATACATAAAAGAATCACATATGAGTTTATTTGCTGTAACAACTTTCTCATAAGTGCTAAGAATTGTTAATTTCTAAGACAAATTCCTTTTATGCATTTAATCTCTGTATAACTGGTACATGGCAGAAACATTTTGGATCTAATCAGTTTAGTAGATGAGAAATCAGGGGCAATCTGAGGATCACTGTAATGTACATAATGTTTTGTTCCAACAAGTAATGTGTTTCAACTTGAATAAGTAAAATACCACTGGATGGCCTTATAAAAAGGATCATAACCATGTGCTGTAAAGTAAAACCAGTTCAGGATGGAGGGTGAAGTGTCATCATATTCCTGGAGTCTCCAGAGAATCTCTGCTTTTCTAGCTAATTTAACTAGCTGGGAGGCTTGCATGTAAAATCAGTGTCTTGCACCAGCTTAGTCTGATTACTTCAACTGTCCCATTTGTGGGCTTGGTTTTGTTTGGGTTTTTTTTCCCTCTTAAGAACACATGGAAGGACTATGAAGGGTAAAGAGATGCAGATTGAGTTTAAGTTAATCAGACACAATAGTTTGAATTATCAGTGACTTACATTAACCTGTTTCATTTCATGTTGTTACCAGACTTTTAATTAATGATTACCTCATCAGATAACTTGTCTTGGATTACTCCATCTTCCTAAACTGCTCTCATTCTACTCACAAAATCAAAAATACATGGCTTCAGTGGGACAGGTAGTGATAATATGAAATAAGAAGATGAAATATTAAAAAAATTTCTAGAACTGTGAATTTCAAAAAGGAAAAAGTAAGTATTAAAAGAAAAGAAAAAAATCTAGTAAACTTTTTATTGTTACATTTGGGAAGATTTACTTTCTTTCAACCAGTAAAATAAGAGAGAAGTCACCAGCACACTTTTGAGGTGGTAATATTAGATAATAAATTCAACCACTTCTGATTCTGTCAGTCTTGATCTGCAGCAGCTTAACATGTGAGAATAGGGTTTGTAATGCAAATATTTTTGTAAACTAATCAGATAACTTTATGTCTACATTCTGATTAATGTCATGGTTGTTTCTTAACTTCAGTACTGAAACTTTTTCAGGCCTTGTCTTTCACTAAGGTATGGAAGAAGTACAAGCTTTGTGATGTGTGATGTGCCTCTGGGCTGCTTTTGTTCCAGGCATGGTACCCTTTCTTGCAAAGAATATCAGTAGGCTCAATAAGATCTTTAATCTCTACAGTGAGTTTACTGAGACTTCATCTATAATGCCCTAGGCACAGAAAATAAGAGACAATGAAAAACACAGCTTTTTTTTTTTTTTTCTTAATGGAGAAATGAAACAACTAATTTTTCTAACTGCAGAGGCCAGATTGTACTGTACTTAACCCTTGCCACATTACATTACAGATGTTTGTAGGACTATGAAAAGAAATCCATCTTTTCCAAAGCAGGAACTTGTTTTATACCAGTTAGATACTAAAATAATCTTGTGTGTGCATATGCCAGTTTTTCTGGAGTGTAAAGTTTGCATAGTGGATATTGCTAGGATGGTCAAAGGTATTTTGTCTGATCATTGTCAGGTTCCCCAGAACACTTAGTAAGAGAAATCTCTTAAGTGGTGATAGCAAGGGGGTTTTCCCACAACCTCTGTTTTCAAAGTGCCATTTGGTTGAAGTTGTAAAGATTTCAGCTGGCATCTTTACTGTTGAAAGGCTTCAGCTCAAGTGGTTAATTTTCAGAGAATTCCCCTTTGGCCCTCCATAAACGTATCAGACTTTGTTTTAGAAGGGGTGTGTAGTGTCTAAATGGGAGGAGTATGGTCAGAGCAGTGTCTGTACTGTGCACTGCTTGGCCAGCTCAGGACAGCTGAGCATTGTGTTAGCTCTATCCCAGCTGTGGGAAGCAAAACCTTTGTTTTATTCATGACACATCAAATTGCCATTGTTTTCTGTAACTGAGGAAAATGCTGGCTGATTTTTAGCAAGATTGATGGAAATACCTTCTGAGATTGTTTGCTCTTGCAGTAGACATCTGGGGTGTAATTAACATATGACATTTAACATAAAACTGCAGTGTAGTGCTAGACAGGCCTGGGTTGGTTTCAACAGGCTGTAGTAAGGAAGTGATCTGGAGTCTCTTCTTAGTGCTACAAGACTGCATCTCAGTCTGCAAACTGACCTGAAGATTTCAGACTACTAAATGGGGGACAGAGTATTGTCCTGTGTAATAATGGAGTAAGTATCACTGTGTAGTAAGGGAGTGCTGATAGCCATGCAGAAGGGGCTGTCTCCTGCTAAACTCTAGGGGAGAACACATCCTGGGGCCTCTGGTGACTTAATGTGCCTGCACAAGGGTCACAGTAGGCATGTACAGTAGCCAAATGCTTCCTGCTGAAAGACAATGCTGAGGAGTAGGCTGCTAGTGCCTCACAAGTTCCTGTAGTCAATTTGGTTTCTTTTCCCACTCCCTAGCAGGTTTGGGGCTGGATACCCTGAAATTTTCTAGTCAGTGATGAATCAGAACAGTGGATGGTCAGTGGGATTTTTTTCAGTTAGTTGAAGTTAGAGCTTGGTTTCTTCTGCAAATTGTAGATACTTATCCACACCTTTAGACAAATGAAGGTGTTTTTTTTTTTCCAGTAGGAACAGTTAAACTAAATGCTGGTGCTTTTTAGTTGTGTTGAATAAAAGACCAAATGGTATGAAATCATTCTTATTACACTTACTCAGTGGGCATACAGTAAATAAAAACTGCAGTGTCTGCTGAGTGTCCTGATTATAATTTGTGTTCTGCTAAACAGTGAGAAGAGTTCAGGATTGTTTTGGACACAACTTGTCAACCTTGCTTTGCATTCCTAACATATCAGGAATGAATACTTTCCTGGTTCAAACAACTTGTATCATTCTATCCAAACTCTGCTGAACCCTTTGCTTTGGAACCCAGAAGAGGTGAACTGGTTGGCTGCAGTTCACCACAGGCTGTTCCTTTACTGAGAAATGAAACCCTTCTGAGCCTGAAAGGTGGTAACTTTATGTTGAAAACGTGCAGGGAGGTTGGAATAGAGATCAATATTTTGAGTAAATACCAAATAAAAGTGTAATGGGAAGGTAAGCCACTTGCTTAGAATTTTTGGTGGCTTCAGTTCCTCTATCTGAAGTGATGTGAAGGTCACTTCTCATCTGGGCATAACTGAAGTCCAATAAAGTTACTTGGCCAGTAGAGGGCATGGGACCCATTTCTCTGAACTGAGGAGTTCTGTGTTGTGTTTCATAGAGGGGTGGGAAGGATCTATGATCTGCTCTGTCCTTCCTCACTTCAGACCTGCTAATGCACAGCAGCGTTGCTTAACACCTCACAGCTTTCTGGAACTAAAGGGTCTCTACATGCTGGCTGGTAACAAACAGCTTCTTCCCTTCTGCATCAGCTCAGGGCTTTGGGGAACACAAGAGTTTGCTACTGCAGAGTGGCAAGTATGATTTTTTCTGCATATGCTATATAGACAGCACTGTCATTGCCCAGCTTTCTGGTGAAATGTAGGATATCGCATCATGTTCTCAACACCACCCCTACCTCTCCCACATCATCTCCCCATAAAAAAAATAACCAAACAAAAAAAGTCAACCAACCAAAACCCATGAAAACTTTGGGCTTCCATTAACTTGGGAGGTAGATCCTTATGTGAATGACTCACTTTATTCTGCTGTGACAGACAACACAGCAACTTCATTACAGTACAGGACAACTTCTAGCCTTTGATAATCAATCAAGGGAAACCATGAAGGTATTCGGTGCAATTCCTCCTATGTCTAATACAAAGATAATATGTAGTCTTTGTACCTCAAATATTTCTATGTTTTGTGTGCTGTTTGTCCATAGTTGGAAGATACTAGAGAAGGTTGCTTCAAGTGATGATAGTTTTTAATTCTGTTTTGCACACTTGCACACAAGTGGATGTGCACAGGTAACTGAGATACACCAAAAGTTAACTCCTAATTGCTTTCTCATTTAGAACTCTCTAATCTCTTCATAAGCAGTTCTTTATTCTTACTGATTTTGTGCTATAATTTCACCTTTACAAATTAATAGAGCTTCATTTTTGTTTTTGAAGTCCTCTTGCAAACAACTTATAATTTATTTTTTTTTAATATCTGGTGAACTGAATCCACAGCAGAAGTGACCTCCTTACACCACTCCATCACTGCTTGTGCCTTACAGGGGAAAGCTGCAATGTGCTATTGCAGTATGGATTCAGTGATGTGTTCCAGCTGAAGTCAGGGAATAAAATGAGTGGGGCTTTTTTTTTTGTTTCCTTTTTCCTTTGCTTTGTATTTGTTGAAATTGGAAACCTATTTCTGTGGATTGATTCTTTGAGCTAGCAGGTAGTGATGGCCTGGGTTTTATAGCAGTGATAAGAAATAATGCTGAAAGGATACACAACTGAAGACTTCAGTGCTTTATTTCCTGAAAGGCTACTGTTTGTAATGGACAACAGAGATCCTGAACATGTGAAAAGGAGTGTTAGAGGTTATCTCATCTGATCGTGAGGAAAATATCTGTAGCACTTGCATTTCAAAGAGGGTAATTACTGCTGCCTCTGCTACAAGTGGGGACACAAGTCACTGTTCTAGACAAGTCAAACTGCTTTGGTTTGAATTTGAAAAGATGAATAATCTTCCTGTTCTAAGCATTAGATTTTTTTTTTTAAAAGCTCAGGTCCTCCTAACTGTGTGTGCTCTCCCTGATTCCCTTCCCCTGAATCTTTGAGAATTAGGTGCCTTTGAGGTTGTAAAATTATTGAACAAATTTAACTGCTGAAGACCAGATTAATCTGAAAAAAAGGACTGTGGCACAATAAAAGAATAACTGTTCTGAGCCTCAGCTACTGTAGGCTGAAGCTCTATTCATATTTGTTATAATAACCTATTTATTGACAGGAATTAAGGTATGACCATGCTGGAAATTGGGTTCTCATTATTTAGCAATTCATGCTTTCTTTAATTACAGACAACAGAAGATAGCAGAAAGGGAAAAAAGAGCAGCAGAACAACAACGAAAGAAAATGGAGAAAGAGGCCCAAAGGCTCATGAAAAAGGAACAAAACAAAATTGGTGTAAAACTGTCCTAACAGAAACCAGGCATCAACAGCAGTGCCAATGAAAAGGAGAACTTCAGCTCTACAACATACATATTGGTATTGATTTAAGTATTTCTAGGACTTCAACACACTGCAATGCATTCTTCAGGCCATCTTGGACTACTAGTAGGTGATTCTTAAAAGAGAAAAAACCCACAGAAAATCATGCCTCGATGGAATGATGTTTCCTGCAATAGTTCTTATTCCAGCACCCTTCTCTGCAGCAGCAGTGATTGAGCAAGGATGTTGATTGAGAGACTTCCTAAATAAGCCTATAGAAAAGAATGTAAATATTCAGTGGTGGGAAATCTACTGTATTGTCCATGCTTACCTGAAACATGTAATTAAACAGTTTTAAAGAACCCTTTGCTTCCTCTCTGGTAAAGAATGTTTACTATTGCATTTTTTTCAAAGCATTTATGAATACATAAGAGCTTTCTGAGATCATGCCAACCTGTGCAGAAGAAAATCACTTGGTACAGATGACTGCAACTCTCAGTGTACTCCAAATTATGGCTGAACAGTGAAGTGGATTTCTTGTCCCTTGGGGTGTCCTGTGCTACCCTGCCCAGTGCCAGGGGCTGCACTGGCTGCTGGCAGTGACACCTCTGCACAAGTGGTGCAGGCTGCTCCTTTCTGCTGAAGGATGATGTTGTGAACACAGGGCAGTAATCTACTCCCTTGTTTTAGTAAATCTGTATTTCTAGCAGAAATTATTTTACTTCCTACAGTTAGGAAAACAGATCCTTGCACCTTGTACCTGTTATGTAAGAAGGATAATTGAACAAAAAACAAACCAGTGATTGTCCTGCTGTGTGAAAATTCTCCTTTCAGTTAACAGCACTTCTGAAATGCCCCTTTTTGTACCTGTACTGTATGTATTTACACTGCAGCTCCTCAGGAAGACTGTACACAGTGAATATGCAGTAGAAGACAAGAGTGCTGTAATGAGTTTAACACCTGATGGAAGGAAAGATCTATGGGAGAAGAGGGAGTCTATGTGCTTCTGTGTGCAGCTCAGAGCTTCAGTCAGTGCCTTCTCCATCTTCTGTTTTGTGGATGCTATTCCTGCATTCATGGCTTGTAAGGATTTCTTACCTGTGACAGATGAGTGAAGGCAGCAGATTCTGTGCTGGAGAATTACAGGGACCAGTGAAGTTGTAAAGTGAGCAGAGGTGAGAGCCTACCTGACCAGATTGTCTGTTTAGAAAAATAGCAGATTTAGCTAAGTTGTAGCTTCTGACACAAGTTTTACTTAGAAGATTAGTAACAGAAAGTAAGACAGTAGAATTACCTTTAATGGCCTCAGTCATGGAGAAAACTTTGTTTTAAATGTTTAGTATGCTTGTCATGTTGCTTAAAATCTTGTCAAATGATCTGACAGCAATTTTCAGATACAAAATAAGTTCTTCAGAAATGATGAATTTTAAATTATGTTTTAGATGGCAAAATATGCACTTTTGTGTTTCTACAGGGGTGTTCTGGCTGCAGTAGAATGGATGGCTACAGTCTATGCAGACTCAACAGCAGTAGGGCAAACAGCTGCTCCCAGGACACACAACTGAAGTATCTGATGGTGGAGGGGAGAAGAGAAAGTCTGAGTAAGCTTTAATAACAATCTGTAACCATCCCTTTAAACACCCTGGTGGAATAAGGAGGTAAAGTCATAATTATTTAATTAATGCTGACACTTATTCTTGACTATGGAGGATTGACTGCCAGGATGACTGAAAAATCCTCCTTTCCTTGACTGTGCTGGAGTTGGTCATGTTTGCCATGTCCTGTGTTCATTTGTCTGAAGGGTTTGGGAGCAAAATGCTCCCTTGCTCTTCTCATGCAGGACATATAAAAAAACTGATTTCATTTTGGTGTGTTTCTAGAGGTTGGGATTTAGGAGAGCTTGTCCCTAGTGTCCATGTAATGACAAAGCTTTTGGAAGTGAGCTTTGAGCAGTCTGTACTGCAGCAGTGTCTGTCTCTGCCAGGCTGCTTTTTATGATTTCAATCACCTGCTTGAGTGGTTTAACAGCTCGGAAAGCCATTGGGAGAAAAAGGGTTAAAGCACTGCGGGGCTGCCCCAGGCCGCGGCCCAGCCCACACGGAGTGCTGCCTTGAAACCTTCCACCCGCCTTTTTCTGCGGGCAGGGAAAGGAAAAGGAAAGGTTGTAAAGAAAACTTGCTACCCCTGACAGCAGGGCTGGCCTGGGTTTTGCACAGTGTTGACAAAAAGTCCTTTCCACGGCAAACGAGTGGGCTGGCTCCAGACTTGGAGGATAAGGATCCATTATTCCGACCATAAGGGCCATGACTGGAGGGGAACCAAAATGGGTAAAGCATAATGGATTATCCTCATCACACAACTCAGTATGTGTCCTGTTTCACACCTGAAGTTGTCTAAACACTAAAGCAGACAGGTAACTGTGAGTGGCTGTGAAGAGAGAAAGGCCTTAAGTCATCAGCCTCTGCCTGTTCTTTCACTGACTGTGGGGCGCTCAGTCTCAACTACAGCATGATCTTGGGAAACCTCAGCTGTTCTCACTTTTGCCTGTGGATAGCACAGTTCCCCATGATCATCCATGTTCCAGGAACCTCCAGTCAGTAATGAGTGGACTGTAGCCTGGACTGGTGCCAAAAGAACCATATTCTGGCTTTCCTCAGCCAGGCCTGTGGAGAGAAGCCCAGCCCTGAAGGTTGGCTGGAAGACTGCTCCTCAGCAAGCAGCCCAAGCAATGTCAGTGTGCACTGAACACTGATTGTGTTTGAGCCCCTGTTCTTCTCTGCCTTTGGCATACTGGGTGCTTCAGCTGTCGCTGCCAGCTACTCATCCACTCACAGCCTGAACCCCCTGAGCACAGGCTGAAGTAGTATTAAAACTGACAAAGGAAAGCATGGCCTTTGCTTTCTTCCAGTTTCCCTCGTACCCATCTACCTTCCCAATAATCTGTCAGCTCTGTGTGTGTGAAAGTGGTTGGGATCTGCAGCTGCCAAAGGACTCGGGTGCTCTGAGAACAGCTTCTTGGGGTCCATGTGGTTTGCTGTCCTACAGTACTACGCTGCTACCATCATCCTCCTGTGGAAGTTGTTCCTCTAAACTGTAGTGAAAGGCCAGTTTCAAAACGATATGGAAAAAGGCAAATCCACCTCACAAAAGACAAGGCTTGAACACAAAAAATTAAATTTGAGTAGTCTGTAGTGCAGCAGTGTTTCCAGGCCTGCTGCCTTAGGCCCACCCAGCTGCCCCCCCATCACAGTGGCTGCTGATTGCTCCCAGCTCTGGGGGATGGACAGGAGAAAATGTAACAGAAAGGTGGAGGGCAGGACAGGGAGAGATGACCCACTAGTCAAAAGTGAAAAAATACTTTTTTCATTTTCATTTGTTGCTAATCAGAGCAGCATGATGAGAAATATCCTCAATCTTAAAACACCTTCTCTGCATCCCTCCTCTCTTTCCAGGCTCAGCTCTGCTCCAGGTCTCTCTACCTCCTCCTCCTTCTCTAATGGCATAGGGGGTCAGGGAATGAGGGTTATGTTCTGCTCATCACATGTTCCCCTCTTCTCCTGCTCCAGTGCAGGGTCCCTCCCAGACAGTCCTCCATGAACTTCTCCAATGTGAGTCCTTCCTGGAGAGCTCCAGCATGAGACCCTTCCATGGGCTTCAGTCCTTCAGGAACAGACTGCTCAGGTGGGTTGCTCACAGGGTTACACGTGCTGACAGCAACCCTGCTCCAGAATGGGCTTCTCTCTCCATGTGTCCTGTTAGGAGCCTGCTCCCATGTGGGCTTCTACCTGGGGCCTGCTTATGCTTGGAGCTGTACTTGGGCTTTCTGACCAGCTCTGTTCTCCAGGTCCTGCTGGTTTCTTATGCCCTAATAAGGTGCCTCCTCCTACTTGGCCTGTGCCCACCAGCTCAGCCAACACAGACTCATTTTTATAGCTTTGCTACAATAGAACACTCACATGTCTGACGTTTCTACCATGCTTTACTGAACTTGTGATTATAAAGGTAATTAACAGTAAAACAATTAAATAAACAATAAGTTAAAACACAATACATTTAAACATATTCTTTCAAAGGGCTCGAAAGGCTATCGGGTTCCAATACATTAAGACTTTAAAACAACAGTAAGGTCAGTGTATCTATGCCTATACTTAACATCCTAACACGTTTCAAGACTCCCCCCAAGATACATTTTTGGTTACAATCCCTTTTTAAGCACAAGACCGGTGAAATGCTGGAGCAATTGTAGGATTGAGAAGAGCACTACGCGAGACAGGCACGAACAATGAGCTGGAAGCTGCCTGGGGAACACGAGTTTCACCTCCAAACTGAACTGACAGCTGGGACAACAGCTGGAAAGCACAAGCATGCTTGCTGGAGCAAAGGGTTGACGGTGTGTGGGAATGAGTCTCCGTGTCACCTGCTTCACACTGTAGCTTCACAAATGTTTTCAGTTAGTACTGCCTTTCCCATTTGTCCCCATCCCCATATTGTGCTGCCCTGGAGCCAGTGCAGTGCTCTGCTCCCTCTGCTGGGTGAGCCAGCCGGGAAACTGCCTCTGCGAGCAGCAGGGAGCAGCAGGAGCCGGTGCCTGGGCTGCCCTACACACGCTCCCCGGCATATGCCCTGGTACGGGGGAGGGACACGGTGCCTGGGAGCACGAGGACTATTTCTGTAGGCAGCAATATCCAGTTAAAAACGTTTTGTGGAGCTACAGAGTTTTGACTTTGAAACATGGAGCATTTTTTTGGAACCAATTTATAGTGCAAATCAAACAGTCAAAACCAAAATTATGAATTCTGCCAGAACATAGAATAACTTTTTACAATCTCATCTCTCTGCCTCAGCTGGGTGGTGCCTGGGGACAGAGTGACCTTTAGGCTTTGAAAGGTGTTTGGCGTAAGGAGTGCAGGGCCACCAGGCAGCAGCCACGGAGCAATGAGCCAATACTGTGAATGGAATCTGTTCCCCCTCTCTGAGTACTGAAAGCCCAGATGATAGTTGGTACAACAGGGACTGCTACGGCCAGAACATCTCTGAGGAGGCTGCTGCTCCAGTACCTCCTATTTACTCCACTCTGGGATAAAGTACTGACATTCTCAAAGGCTTCATCATCATCAGGTTCTGAAAAGTCAAGTTCTTTCATGAAATGGTTTTTCTTAACTCCATGCTCCTTCTTCCTGCATGGGGACTCCATAGGAGACAAAAGGATGGCAAAGTTTGGATCACTTGGAGTTAAGTCCAGTATACCAGAATCACTGATGCTTCCCAAAGAAAATTTACCCAATTCCTTCACTGAAGAAGATGGACGTAGAGAATAAGCATCTTGAGCTCTGAAGACATTTCGGATGATCTGCTCCACTTCTAGGCTATATGGCACCACAGTGGTCTGGACAGCTTGTTCCACCACTAAGGTTCTGCTTTCCTCTTCCTGGGAATAACGTACTGTTTCATCCAGAGTATTTTCAAGCACCCTTTTATTCATAGCAGAACTGTAGACACCTGAATCATTCAACTTCGAGGCTGTGGTGCTCAAAGTCTCTTCAGATAAATCAGTCCCGTTATCTGTGTCCTCATTAAGAAGCAGCCCACTATCTGCCACCTCCACCAGAGCCTGGTCCTCTGTGGTGAGGCTGTCTGGCACTGTGGCACCCAACTCGAACAGCTTCCCTTCTGAGTCACATGTGTCCTCCACACACTGCTCATCCTGCAGAGAGCTGTTCTGATGTGTCTCCCTGCTGTACAGCAAAGATTCCAGTTTCTTGTTTTGAATTTTTATGTCTGTGAAATATTTCTGAATTTTTTGGTCCTTCTCATCCAGGCTGCTTTTCATGGTTTCAATAACCTGCTTGAGTTGTTCAATTTCACTCCTTGCTTCCTTTACGGCAAGCTCTGCCTCCACACGGATACACTCTTCTTCAATCCAGTCTTCCCTCATCCGGCCCAGCTGAGCTTTAAGCTTTGATATTTCTGCTTCCCTGTAGCAAAATAAAAACGTTGTAACAGTGCTGCTGACTGGTCAGTTGAAGAGTCAACATTAAGCAGCCTTCTGGGCTGTACCATGATCCTGGACGTTCTGAGCTGTAAGTGACCTCTAGGTCAGGTCCAGCCAGTACTGTACTTAACATCTATCTCACCTACTGCCTCACCCTGGAGGAAACGAGGATGTGTCCTCTGTGCCTGCCAGCATCTCCTCAGAACCAACACTGGCCTCAGGCAGCAGGACAGCTCAGGGCTGCAGGCACCTGGCTTGCTTTGCCCAGTGTGGAGCCCAAGGCTGCTGCCTTGACTTGCAAACAACTGGAGAGAGATCCAGCCCTGGCAGATGCAGAGGTCTGGCTGGCCCGAGGTGGATCATTAGGTCTCTGGGACCCGGGGCTCCATTCAAACATCCCTTTGTGCCCACTTGGGTTGTGTGTGCTGTAGACTCAACTCTCCGAGCGTGGTTTTGGTAGGAGAGATGACATCTGTTGCTGGGTAATGCACATTGTAATACACATTGTCACTTCTTTGCTCAGTGTCCATACAAAGGACTACTGTGAAAAATGCCCCATCTAAGTGAGAAAAGCACAAATGGCCACAGTGCTTTGTTCAAGAGCCTTCTCTTGTTGGGGGAGGGGGGGAATTCATAGTCTATGTCACAGACCAAGGTGAAACAGGAGAGTAAGGTAATACATGCTGGCAAGTACAGACCATTTTAGGTATAAAAGGTCTCAGTGCTAAATCAAACTGGTAAAAAAATACCCTTTGACAATATTCTATTGGAAAGTTGGTAAAAGGGAAAAGACACAGGCATGTTTGTAACTGCTCTGCATGAGATGTACTCACTGAGCACACTACAAAACCTGAAATGTCTGAAACCAACCTAATCAAACTGATTGTGTTTCAGATTCTTAATGAGCCATTTATGTGGTCAAGAAATGAGCAGTAACACTCAAGATTACCACCCTTAAATGCTCCTTAATAAATCTTCCTGATTTCTGAAGTAAAACATACCTTTCTTTGAGCTTGCTCTCAGATTCCTTCAGCTTTGTTTTCAAATGCCGTACGGTAACTTCTTTCTGCTGCAGAGGAGTCAAGTACTGCTCTGGATTTTGTGGCTTAACACTGTGACTGTCACTACAAGAACTGAATCTCCCCGGTCGCCTGAAAAAAGAGGGAAACCAAACCATCATAAACCAGCACTCCTGCAGTTCTTCAGTCAGAAAAACACCCCATTGATTGATGCAAAGCTGAGCCTACACTTGACTCATCTGGGGCTCCTCAGTGTCTGCACATGTGGCTCCCTCTGGCAATCCAAGTTCTTAAGGAAAGAGCTGATTTGTGGCTCTAGTGCAGAATTTGCTATTTACTGTACTTGGTTTCAGTGCCATTGCATCAAGTGAGACATTTAACGTTACAATACCCAGCCATGCCCTCCCCCAGCATGGGTAGTGTGCCCAAGAGCAGGGAGTTGGGCCCTTGGCAAGGGCACCCAGCTGTAGACATGGCCAGGTGAGGTAGTGTAAGGACTGAGATCAGCTCCACGTGAGTTATGGAGCTGAGCACACGGAAATCTACATTCATCCTGTCTGGCTCTAGGTGTGCATCTGACATGCTTGGCTGTTGAGTTGCCTGAGAGGGAAATGGCAGCAGCATAATGGCAATTTCTTCTCTGTAATGTGTGTCATATGCTCTGGCAGGTATCTCTATTTTAATTTTTTTTTTCCTCGACAACACTGCACAGGGAGGTGCTGGGAAGGGTGGATTTTTGCACCCCAGTGTACAATATTTTCTATACTACCCCACTCATCTCCCTGCAAGGCAAATGGACCCTCACATGAAAGAACCAGTAAACCCCATGAGAACTGATGGCATGAAACCTTGTGAAGGAGCCTGTCTTGGAGGTAAAACCAGCTACTAAGGGCTTTCACTGAAAGTAACCTTGAATTTTACAGTTCTGGAACAACAAAGCTTTTTCAGGGGATGGATGGAGCACCTTGTTGATTGTGGAGCCACCATTATCAGGAGTCACACCCATGCTGCAGTTAAGGTGACTGCTGGGCGACCCAGACAGCTGAGCCCAGGTTACAGTGCAGAGACACAGGTCAGGGTGCTCAACATGGGGATGCTGAAACCAAGACTTGCCTCATCACTGAGCTGCTGTCGCTTCCTTTGTATGAGCCTGAGTTGCTGCTGCTGGATGAAGAAGCCCTGTAATTCTGAGGGATGTTAGAAGGGCTGGCCTGGGTTTTGCACAGTGTTGACAAAAAGTCCTTTCCACAGCAAACAAGTGGGCTGGCTCCAGACTTGGAGGATAAGGATCCATTATTCCGACCATAAGGGCCATGACTGGAGGGGAACCAAAATGGGTAAAGCATAATTGATTATCCTCATCACACAACTCAGTATGTGTCCTGTTTCACACCTGAAGTTGTCTAAACACTAAAGCAGACAGGTAACTGTGAGTGGCTGTGAAGAGAGAAAGGCCTTAAGTCATCAGCCTCTGCCTGTTCTTTCACTGACTGTGGGGCGCTCAGTCTCAACTACAGCATGATCTTGGGAAACCTCAGCTGTTCTCACTTTTGCCTGTGGATAGCACAGTTCCCCATGATCATCCATGTTCCAGGAACCTCCAGTCAGTAATGAGTGGACTGTAGCCTGGACTGGTGCCAAAAGAACCATATTCTGGCTTTCCTCAGCCAGGCCTGTGGAGAGAAGCCCAGCCCTGAAGGTTGGCTGGAAGACTGCTCCTCAGCAAGCAGCCCAAGCAATGTCAGTGTGCACTGAACACTGATTGTGTTTGAGCCCCTGTTCTTCTCTGCCTTTGGCATACTGGGTGCTTCAGCTGTCGCTGCCAGCTACTCATCCACTCACAGCCTGAACCCCCTGAGCACAGGCTGAAGTAGTATTAAAACTGACAAAGGAAAGCATGGCCTTTGCTTTCTTCCAGTTTCCCTCGTACCCATCTACCTTCCCAATAATCTGTCAGCTCTGTGTGTGTGAAAGTGGTTGGGATCTGCAGCTGCCAAAGGACTCGGGTGCTCTGAGAACAGCTTCTTGGGGTCCATGTGGTTTGCTGTCCTACAGTACTACGCTGCTACCATCATCCTCCTGTGGAAGTTGTTCCTCTAAACTGTAGTGAAAGGCCAGTTTCAAAACGATATGGAAAAAGGCAAATCCACCTCACAAAAGACAAGGCTTGAACACAAAAAATTAAATATCACAGAATAATAAGAAAAATATCTTCTTATAATTGTCTTGACTTGGTTTCCTCCCTTCTCTTAAAATGGAACAGTTTATCAGGAACAGATGGTTGAGTGGCTGATGCAAACCTTCAGCACTCTGCTGCTGTGTGAAGGATTTGAGAATTATTTTACAAAAAAATGTAGGACTGTGGTTTGGGACAACACTGGAATGTTTCACAGTGAGTTAAGTCAAACAGTTTAAAAAGAACATCTTGAAAAGGAGACACCTCCTTCCAATTTGTATAGTGCAGCATGAAACTCTGCTGTGAGGCAGAACTTGCATGGACTGTGCAGAACACAGCAATGCATTTGAAGAAGCCTTATTCTGTCCAGGGGGAAGAGGACTTCTGTCCAATTCAGTAGGTCAGTGTGCTCTCATTTGTTATATTTAAATACAGTCATCTATGAAATGATACATAATCTTACTGAAAGTAAGATGATTTTAGGGTTTCATGTTATACTTAGTACTGTTTTCCCCACAGCCAGTAACTTTACTTGTTAGATTTAATCTAGAGAGAGCTCAAGTACTGTTTGTTTTTCTAAGTCTCATGATGCAGATGGGAAGCTGCTCATGAAGCATCATTCTGTGATCTCTGTGTGCTGGGGCACACTGTGACCCTGGAGACACCCTTGTGAATCAGGCATAGGGTGTCCTGCTGTGACTCCCAGCGTGCCTGCCAGATCTCCCAGAGTCCCCCCAGTCTGAGCTCCTTCCACCCACTCCAAAAACGTGACCAGCAGGGACTGAATGGGGAACTGCTCCATCCCACTGCCCCATATTCACAAGATGTCTGGATTTACACTTCACACAATAGGGATGAATCTTGCAGAAATCTTTCATGAAAGATTCATTTACATAGATGACTATAGTAATATTCATATAGTTTTAGATATACAGTTTTAGATCTATAAAGTTTGGGGAAGGGTGTTTAAGAAAAAATGCATCAAGGGAAACATTGCTTCTTCCTACAAAAAATAAGGTAGTGATTTGGAAGGGTATATGCTGAGCTGACAGTTTATTACAGAGAGAAAACAATGTGTTAAGACCAAAATGTTAACTGCTCAGAAGTACTGATGTTAATGAATATATTACCAGTTGTTTCCTCCTCCTCCCTGCCAATGCCTTTTCTGCCATACCTGATTGTATCTCCCATATTGCTATGAAAAAACAACAAAAAATGCCAGCTGGCAGATCTGGGATATCAACAGTTTTTGTACTTCAAATACAGCATGTTTTCTCCCCTTCTCATATCTCAGTTCTCATCAGTGTAAGTGCTGCCTGAGAGCACAGTGCTACCCAAATTGTTTTCAAAGTCACGATACTGGCATTGTATTAATTGCCAGACCTTACACTGTAGTTTGCACTAGCAACACTTGCCACAGTCAGGAAAAATTGCTTTGCTTACTTGCGAGAAAAAGAAGATCTTTTGCTTCCTGCAGCTGACATATGGACCTCAGGCACTGAAATACTGCCCGTGCTGCTTGAAGAGCTAAAATCAGCTTCGCTCCCTGGAAAAGGGAAGAGTGAGAACATGATGGAAATTGTAACTCAAAGGCTGTTTTCAAAATAACAGTGAATCACAAGCATCCTTCCTCTGTCTGTCCCAAGTGATTTTCAGAAGTTGCATGAATTGTCAAACATCCCAGAGCACAAGTCCTGGATGTATTCCAGAATTTCGACATGTATTCAGAACTGGCACTTTGGCAAGAGCAAACAAACATTTGGACACAAACTCCTCATGCTCCAAGAGCCATTTAGGGACTCTAGGGACGTTTGTCGTGACAACCTGTCTGCTCTCCCAGCCAGTAACACGACTGAGGGTCCTGCAGGAGCAGTGATGAGGAGCACAGGGCTGTACCTGGAGATTTCTCATTTTAAACCCTTGATAGGAGGAAAGTTGCTTCTATTCTGTGTTCTGAGATGATGTACACATACATGTCTGTGGGCTAACAGGGTATCTGTGTATGTATAGATACACATATGTGGGTTTTCATGTCGCACTGAACATATAGTAAGGCAGTTCTAATAGCCTTCAAATAATCCCATATTATTGGCTCTCAAGTGCTTCTTGTGTGCCAAGCCATCTATCTGTCTGCTGACTTTCTGTGGATCTATGGATCCCAGAGTTTGTTTCCCAAGCTCTGGCATATGCAAGGAAAACAACTCTCATTTTGCTAAGGTCAGTAGTAGGTAGATGTACTAAGGAAGTATTTTAATTTGGAAAAAACCCCACCCTAAAGTTAGGATTTTTTTCAGTCTGTCACTCAAATAACAAATGTCCCAGGCCATATCCAGGTATCATGCTGCAGAGACATGATAATGGGTGGTGACTATCTGAGGGGATGAAAACGACTTTGCAACATCCTTTAAGCAGCCAGTCAAGGGGAACATCTATCACAGGAGAATTTCTGGGTGCTGTACTGTGCACAGCACCCCCCAGACAGTGGCTGCAGACTCAGCACATATTCCATTTTTGCTATCTTTTCCACAAGAGGGAGATGCAGCTACAGCTCCTATCATCCTCACCCCTTCAAGATAATCCTTCAAGTGTCTCTGAAATCCTTTGCACAGCTGATGGTGACAGGCATGTCTTGCACCCAAGTACCTGGGACTGGGAACAGGACTCACTGGAGTGTATCTTCACAGCTTTAAAGAGGATGAGACATCCAGTAACTCTCCTTACCATCCTGCAACTCTTAGCAACTGATCTTAAGATGTGTTCAGATTTAAGCCATTTCTCTCCCAACCTCACCATGTCTGAGAGCAGTCCATTTCTCTGCTTCAGCCAGCCCAGCCCAGAATATACCTGAGTCAATACCTCAGCTCAATTTGAAAGTGCTGAAATGCAAACCTTATCTCTTCAAAAGGGTATTGCAGGGACCAGCTTTATCATGTCTAACCAAGTCCATGCCCAGTGCAGCACCCTTGATGATCAGCCCCAATCCACCACATCTGTAACCAGATCAGAACCACATGCAAGTCTGTGAGGGGAGGTAGGGAGGGCAGCAAAGCCATTCTGTTTCACAGAGTATTTACATCATGTCTACAGCTGTAGATGTCAGTGACCTTCTCCTTGGAGAAGCAAAATGATCGTGGGACACAATGTCCAAAGCTCCAGCAATGTTTTCCTGATAAACAAAACATTCTGATCTACGAGACTACAGTACACTCAGAGTACTGTCTGGGCACCACACTACTCCCAAATCTACTTTTCCAAACAAGACCTAAGCAGGTAAACACGTCGCACGGTACCATACCTCTGGTGTTCAGGCCCCCCAAAGCATTCCTGCCCCTGGAAGATGCCAACAGCTTTCCAGAGCCAAGTCCTGTCTGCGGCAGAGAGAACAGGAGCCCTCCCAAGGCTTATCTCTGCTTAAGTAGACCGCATCATAATCAGATCTCGCTATCCAGAGCATTTCAAGGAAGCAAAGCTCAATAATCACCTCTCCCTGACCTGCTTGGCTTGAGTGCAGCTCTGGAAGAGCTGCTGAACACTGCTGATAAGAGTCAGCAGAGCCTGAAAACCCAACCACCTCAAGGGCTGAGCTTTCCCAAACTCTGAACTGCATCAGAGACCAGGAACTGTCTGTAAAGCACAAATTACCCCGTCTGGCCCCAGTTCTGATAACAGTTTCATGCAAGCTTAACACTGAGCACAGGAGACTACTTATGCTTAAAATTAGGCATGTGGCTATTTATAGGATCTTCAAGAACATTTTATAAATTAAAGGGGTCACTGCTAGTCTTCTTTCTAAGTGTGTTAGTGATGTTCAAGCCAGCTCTGTGTGTAGCAGAGCTTGACAGCAATGTTACTAGGAGACTTTAAACAATATTTTCTTCCATTTGGTAGACATCGCTAAGCAAAACAACATGGAATCTATCCAGATAAGATCAATTGCAACATATTCTCTGGGTAAGTGTGAATTCTATCTTACAAATGTCTTTAAAAAGAGCTGGAGCTCCTTTCCTAGCAGCAACATGAGCAGGAGCTGAAGGCAGCCTCTCACTCTCCAGGACAACAGCCCCCTAAGGACGCCTGCTGACTATTTTTGTCGCTGTGACAATGTGACTGCAAAGGCTCACGCATGTAAGGCCCAGAACAGGCCATCAATTCAGCATCAACCAGGAAGGAGTCTGACATTTCTCAAAGGCATGTTCTTTTGTCCTAACTGGCCACAACACTTGCTGAGCTCTGATCTGAGATTTTCCTGTTAAGAGGACTGTTTTACCCACCCTTTCCTGAAAAAGATGCTGTGTGCTGAGCCTCAGGATTCAATGGTGTCTCATTTGAAATGAACATAGACATATTCCTCCATGCTCCAGCCACTTGGTGTCATAGCACCCCAAGCCGACTCAGGAATGTGCTCTGATGGGAATGCTTGTGCCACGTGAACGGCACTCGCTGCTGGGAAGCCTCTTGCTCCAGCCTCCCCTGCTTGCAGCAGGCTCTGAGTAAGCAGCACACCCACGCCATGGGAGTGGAGCCATGCACTGTACTGTGCAGTGGGAAGAACAACACAAGGATGGCCAACAAAACACTGTAACGTTTTCCAGAGAAATGCTCCTTGCCTGGAACGGGTACCTGAGAAGCAGGAGTGAAATCATGTGGCATCTAAGTGCTTGCAATTTACTGCTCAAAAGGCAAGGGCACCGAGCTGGGAGCACTGCAATTTAGCTTCCCTGGTGCCCTGACAGCTCCAGCTGACATGAGGGGAGGAGAAGGAAGCCTGTAACCTCACAGCTGTGTGCTGCACGCAGTGACAGGAGTGCAGGCAGCGTGGGCAGGCAGAACCCAGGCAGAGGCAGCAGGGTGGGCACGGTCTGGCAGACCCGAGCCCTCATCTGCACCACGGGCCACGGACCGCAGCTCAGGGGGCTGGTGCTGTCCTGCTGCAGCTTGGGAACCAAGCAGGAAGCCTCCCTGTTACTCAAGGGCAAACTTCCCACCCTGCGTGTGGTGAATTATCAAATTCAGGGCAGGCCCAAGGCAGGGCAGCAGCCAGTGCCCATGCAAGGGCAGGAAGCTTCCAGCTGGCACCGCCGCCTGCTCCTCCCGCCCCAGCAGCACAGCCCTCGCGCCCGCGTCCTGGGTGTAGAACAGCCCCCTGTTAACGGTGCTCTCTGCACCACATCAGACTCTGCTGTGAAAACCACTGATGCTTCTGCCTTTAATATTTCTTTTTTTCCCAGCAAGATTGCTTTTGTACACTACAAGCAATCTAGGGAAAAAAACTCACTCTGCTCTCATGTACTGACAAGCACAGAAAAAGGAGCTTCAAAGAAGTGATGAAGTCTTGCTTTAGCATTTCAGACTTTTCTTCAGATCACAACCCTTAAAAATGACACATTTCAAGTGCAGAGTCTCTAGTGGGAAATGTACTTGATTCACAGTGTCAAGCCCATAGCTGACAGTGGGGTTTGGTTCCAGTCCTGGGCCACTGACATCTCTTATTTGCCTTGCTATTATTAACCATGAGACTCTTGGATTTACTGCAGCAGCAGCTCCTACCTTGGGCAGCAGAAAAAGATGTCATCAGAGGGGATGTGGAGGAAAACTTTCAGTATGACTATCAACTGTTTAAACCTGCTGGGTGAAGAAACTTCCAGCTCAATACCAGTCATAAGACTGTGGGGAAGAATGACAATGCAGATCCTGCTTCCCTGCATTTGGACCTAAACCCGATCTTACAAATGGTCCCATCAATTCAGACTGCTGGCTGTGATCTAAACTAATTATTTATCTTGATTTTTCATTCATCTTACTTACTCTTCTTACTTTGGAAGAAGGGTCGTTACCAAATAATTAAAATTTATCTCATTAAGAAGTTTTCTGATCTCATCTAAATACTATAGTTTTGGTAGTAATGTGAACTAGATGAATGCAAATTATAAGCACTGCAGATCTCAAAATGAATACAGATGTGACTTGTGTATGCTGTGAAACCACAATCAATCAAGCTCTTCTCTAATAACACAGTCACCACAAACTAATTACTGGCATTGGTTGAGAGCCATCATGTGTATTCTGCATATCACCATGATCTGGGTTTGTGTTTTTCTTAATTGTTTTTAATTCGTGGATTTGTAGAGCAGCCACAAGTGGATGCTGGAACAAAAATCATTACAAGGTTAGGTTTTTTCTGCTTTATATATCTTAAGGAGATTCTCCATAACAGAAATCAGCCTGACCTCATATTTTGCACTTCTATATGCAGTTTGAGCTGTTCCAACAACACCTTAAAAATAGCTCCCATAATTTTTCTCTTCTCAGCCTGAAATGACCTTTGTCACTGGGAACATATATTCACAGAGCAGAAGGGAACCTGGGAAACCTATCTTCTGTTGAAGCAAAAAGGCTCTCTGGATTGGAGATGAAAGGATGCTGCTCAATAGAAACCAATCTCAATAGAAAGAAACACTGAGCATGGAGGTTCAAAAAATGCAGGCAGTTTGCAATACAATAGTCAGCTTGCAGAGGACAGTTTTATAAAATGCATGTAAATCCACCTATGGAACAGCATCTTCTCTAAGCATGCAGTGTCACGTCAGGAGATTTTTTATGTGCATGAAGTGCTGTTAGGTCTGTTTGAAGGGCAATGGATAGGCTGGGCAGGAGTATTTTTAGGAGCTGGGAAACGTCATCTTTGGCAGGGATGATGTAGCAGTGCACAGAAAGGGAGCAAACTCCAACCCAGGCTGGGAAAACATCCCAGCCCTCTTGTCACGTTGGTGGCAGGAGTTTAACAAAGGGCTTTCAGAGGCCCCTTCAGCACAGCTCCTGAGCCTGGCTCCCAGGGCACGGGAGGCTGAGACACAGCCATCGGAAGGTGGGCACGGGCCACACACAGCCAGAAATCACACACCAGACCTGACTCAGCTCAGGGCTTCTGCACAGCCACCCTTAATACAAGACAGATGGTTTTCATTATCATGCACATAAAACATTTTAAATCGATTTGACATGTTTTCAACGGGCAAAAGAAAAACACTGGAAGGAGAAACATATCTGGGGGGTAACAAACAAAACAACCCTGCAGTCCCAGGCTGAAAAGCAAAATTTGTCACAAGCTAATCAAATATTTACCGTAACGTGCACATTGAAATGATTACCAAAGAATAATCAAGTTCAAGTGCCATCTCTTGAAAAGAACACTAAAACCCTAACCTGTGTATTAACTGGTGCCCGAAGTGCACTTTTTACAGTAATTATGCCAACATAGGTCTGAGGGCAGTGAATTTCATGTTATGACAGCCATCATTTGCTGCTTTTTTTTTCCCCAATAGCAATCTTATTGTTAAGAAGCACAAATGGTAGACAAGAAGCCTGTGCCTTTTCAGTTTATTAATCCTTGAGGGTCTGTGGTCACACTGTGTTCTGCCAACTCCCGCGAACAGTCACAGCCTGCCGGGCTTTGGAATCCAACAGTTTCCTATAACTTACAAAATTCCAAAGGGAGGAACCTGCAATGAACTGCCCTCAGTGTTGAAGCATGACAAGGCCCATAAAGCTAATGAGATATGAAACAAACTCTGCAGATTTTTCATGTCCTTTAAATACATTCTATGTCACAGCACACATGAGATGTGCTATGATAAAATAGGTTTAGTTTTTGTTAATCACATTAAAGGTTATGTATTTCAAGCTCCCTGGGGCAGTGATGTCAATCTTGCAGTGGCTTGAGGCTGGGTTAATGAAAGGATGCCAGGTCCCCAGCTCCCAGGGGGAATTTTGGTAGTGGCACCCTCTCTATGTCATCTCCCTTGGGAAATACCAGTAAAGCTTCAGCTGTGTGAAACTCTTGATTCTGGGCATGACTAGAAGGTAGTTGGCTTTAAAATTACCCCACAGCTTGGTGCCTGGCTACTGTCTGAAGATGTGTGTGGGTGTTTCACACCACACCAAACACATCAGGGACCACACAACAGCAGCCCAAGGAAAGCTCTCTTCTGCCCTCTGTTTCACTGGGGAAAGAAAGGATCTACCTGGGATTCTTCGGGCCAGATTTAGCTTTGAACTGGCAGGAGGCTACAACATCTCCCTTTCACAGCATGGATTGAAAACATGGAGTTCCCATCCTCTCAGCTTATCATACCCTTCTCCAGCTCCACCATAAATCCACCATTCACCACCCCCTGCTACATGGGGAAATCCAAACAGGCCTGAATTTCTTGCAGCTCCTGACTCCATCAAGAGACACTCCCCAACCCCCGCACCCAACACACCTGAAAAAACTAAGGTCTACAACCTCAAGTTTTGGGCAAAGTTGGGCAGCTTCTATCTAGATGCTTTTCCATCTGCTGGGTTTTATTTTATGTTTTATTTATGTATTTATTGGAACAGGGACTGGATGTGCATTTCTCCTTTCTCCTAGTCTCTTCCTGAGCTCAGAATTGTAAATTCCAAGTGAGAACCAAGCATAGTGAAGGCACCTAGAACAGCTTCACTGGGATTTTGATCTCTGAGTACATAAAAACAGGTGAAATTCCACTGCTTAAACAGCCAGGATGTTCAAAATGCCACTGCTATCTGCAAAGACCTGCTTAGCTGCTTAGGCAGTAACCACCAATGTACCCGATGTCTTTACACCACAGCAAAATCAAATATGTGAGGTGTGCACGACTAAAATAAAGACATCCCCTTAGCTTTCCATGCCTACATATAAATAAATATATAAAACCAAGGGATATATAGACACATCCACTCAATACTGTTACAGAAATAATTACTCATAATAGCTCCAAGGGAAACAAAAACATTTAGGTAGTAAATTGGTCACCAAAAAGCAAAGTTCAGAGAACTATTTATGATTTGAAGTCAAACATGGCCAGATTTTTCTTCTGGAAATTTCCCAGAATTTTCTAGAAATGTTCAAGATATTTTCTAGATCTTTCTACTTTGTTTGGAATGATGCTTTAATTTTGAAAACTGACAGATTTATTTCTTCTTTTAAAAAGGGGGTAAAAACACTAAAACATCTCCCCAAGCATTCTAAATATTTTAGTTTGAATATTGTCTTGTTTCAGTCTGAAATAAAGGTTTTCTTTAATGCTTTTATTTGTTAGCAAGCCCCCAAATTTGGGGTGGTTATTTGCACAGCTCCATTTTGAACATTGTAAGAAGTCAGACAAAAAAAAAAAGAAATAGGAGATATAAAGGAAAATAGAAAAGGAAATAATCTATCGCTTCTTGAGCAAACATTGCTCAGAAAGCAGTTTTAATCCCAGGATTCTCATTAAAAAGGCATTAATAACCTGGAGGAATTCCAAAACCAGTCAACAATAATGATAACAGGATTACAGGGCACTGTTTCTGAAGGGAGATTAAGGGAATGCAATTTGTGTATTTTAAGATAAAAATGAGTACTGGCAACACTGTTTATCATGAAGAAGAGGAATACAGCTAAAAAACTAAAGAAAACAATGTACCAGCAACACAAGATTCTGGCTGTGGTGTGTTATTTCATAAAACATGACTTGAACCAAAAACTGATGGTTGGTAGGAGTTCTGCATAGTAAAATGTAGCTGAAGTAAGTTCAGAATACTTTAACCAGGGAATCAAAAAGCTATTTTAAACACTGGCATAAATAATACAGCTGGTAACTTAAAAGCAGAGAGTGCAAAACAAAAAAAAAAATCTCCCAAGGGAAGATTTAGAAAGGCCTTTTTCATATGCACAGTATTTCTTTCTGTAAAGGTGAAGCAGGCTGAAAACCTGCTCCTCTCACCCCTGAGAGAATTTATGCTTTATGCTTGTCCATAACATGGGCATCATGAGACTGCTTATTATTAATTCAAATAGTTTGAGGGGGTACAAAAGAGACAAATACACGGAGAACTTACAGTGCTAGGCAAGATGCTCCATCATTTGTTATCCACC
The DNA here is from genome assembly GCA_013401355.1 of Ceyx cyanopectus. Taxonomy (NCBI): domain Eukaryota; kingdom Metazoa; phylum Chordata; class Aves; order Coraciiformes; family Alcedinidae; genus Ceyx; species Ceyx cyanopectus. The sequence continues at coordinate 51,969 of VYZU01072092.1, forward strand.
CCATCTTCAGAACATTGTTTTTTTCTATGATCAATTATTTCAAGGACACTGAATCTAGTGCAGCTCATCTCCTAATTGCAGTGTCCTTATGCACATGGCAGTAGCCACATATTGAAAAATGGGAATATTCTCAGGAACTGGAAGCACAAATCTTCCTGTTTTCACCTAATACATAAGGTTATGACTGATTCCAGGATGGCAGCATGTATGCAGTGGGTGCACTCTAATTAAATCCTGCATTTGTAACTGGGTTAAATGGTCTTTGACATACCCTTGTTCTTAATTATCTCTCCCCAGAAAAGGTGCAGTCTTGGGATGTGGGTTACAAAGCACTGCTCAATAAGCCACAGCAGAGAGAGACATACAGAATCACAGAATCAC
>VYZU01072094.1:0-12287 GCA_013401355.1 Ceyx cyanopectus
AGCAAGCAGGTTTTTCTCAGAGAGAAGCACTGCAACTGGAGCAGAACCCTGTGGGGGTGTGTGTGGCACTGGGGACTTTTGAGGTGGTTGTGAAACTGCTCCAGGCTTAGCAAGAAAGGAGAACAACAAAAAAAAAGAATGAAGGATGGATGGAAGTTCTAGCAGAATTAATTGAAAACTGTCACAACTGAGAGATGTTGGAAAAAAATAAATATATCTCAAAAAGGCAATGATATTCATGAAGTTTTATGAAGTTCTTTCTGCTTTAATACAAAAAGAATTGAACAAAACTTCCACATTTTAAACATTGAAATAGGAGACAGGATTTCTTTTCATGCTGTCAGATCTCCTTGCCTTTTTGAATAATTACAGTTTCTAGTCCTTATGATTATGAGTGTAATTTAGAAAACATTAATTGGAACACTAGCCAGAGTAGAAGTGTCTGCAGACACTGTCTGAAACAATAGCTTGGATGGATATGAATTACTTCAGCCACCTTAGCATCTATTAACTCAAGACTGGTAATAACAACACCATTTCACTACTATTCAGTTAATTTGAAATATTGAGGTAAAGCACATAACTCTAAAATTTATACTCTCTCTGAGCATAAAAAAAGACCCAACCCTTGTCTGTATTTAGTGGAATGAAGCATGAACAGATATTCTCCAACCAACCTGTAGGTTTGTCAGTTTCTTTGACAGAAATGTTTTCTTCTGGTCAATGGATTTTTTTTTTAGCTCCTGGAAAAGGGCTCATTTCCAACAAAATCACAAGGTCTTGAGCTGGGACATTAAAGATCACCTAGTTCCAACAAAGATTTATTATTAAAGGATCTGGTTAACCCAGTTACAAGCTTCACCACATTACACAAAAGCCACAAACCAGAAAGGCTGGAATGTTTTCCCTCCCATTTCTTCTTTTGTGTTGGTTTTTTTTTCCCATCCCAGTGAAAGAAGGAACCAAAGTGACAGGCTTTGTTTTCTCCCAGTCCAATTCTTTATACATAACAGCAATATTGTTGTTGGGGTTTTTCCCCCTCACTTGCACATTCTTGCAGATGCACATCTGAAAAGTATTCCCTGGCTCTAAATTTGTTTCCCAACAGGGGAGAATTCCACAGCCCCCCCCACTAGCTCCAATTAAAATGAGGGACAGGAAGCAATTAACTCCATGAAAAAATAATAAAATAATAAAATAAAAAAAAATATATATGCAGCAACTTGGCATTAATGAAGGGTTTTCAAGCTGTTGCCTAATTAGGAGGAGAGCTAAGGTCAGCAGCTTTGCTTGTCACTGATTCAAAACATGATGGGGGGAGTGATAAAAAGCACTTTTCAGGTAAGAGAAGCTTCCCTTTCAGACTCATGGCAATGGCACTTTCATCTGATGACTGCATGAAGGAAAAAGAAACAGCCCCAAGAAGCCACAGCCTAAAAGAGTGTCAGATTTTTGAAAGCTGCATCTTCAAGAAGAAATTAAATTAATCCTCATTGATCCTATGAGGAAAGGAGCCACCTGCACTTAGGTATTTCTTTTGAAGCTCATTGCCACCCCATTACCCCCTCCCTCCAGCCTCCCAGCTGGGCAATTGCCAATGCAAAATGGGTGTTTCTCAGGGCCCTGGATGCTCTCCAAATGTGTTGGTGCTTTTCTTTCATCATTGAGTAGAGCTCAGGGTCTGAAATCACAGGATCCCAGGCTGGCAGGGGCTGGAAGGGACCCTGGAGATCCTGGAGTCCAACCCCATGGAATAGAATCTGATCCAGCACAGGGCACAGGAACAGCCAGGGGGGCTGGAAACTCTCCAGAGCAGGAGACTCCTCAACCTCTCTGGGGAGCCCCTGCCAGGCTCTGGGACCCTCACAGCAAAGAAGTTCCTCCTCTTGTCCCATCATCAGTGTCATTGAGAAAGATGCTGACCAAACCCAGCACTGATCCCTGGGCCAGACAGGAGGCAATAGATTTGGACTGGACACCCTGATGTCTTATGCTGTTTATTAACAAAATAACCTCTTCTAATGTGCTAATTATTTCCTTCACTACTGGAAAACATGCCACCAACACAGAGCAGTCAGCAAGTAACACACATTGAACTTTTGAGTCATTTTAAGTACTGTTGTAACATTTAAGAATGGCAATCTTAGAAATTACTACTACTCTTTAGAGTGTGAGCAGAATAAATTCAATTGCCCTGAAATGCTAGAGTCTCCTTCAGAGTTCAGGAGGTTTAAGAGATTTATTTGTAATTTAAAGAGTATTTCTGCATACTGCTTCCTCCTTTGCTGCAGAATTAAAACAAGCAGTTGTTTCCATCTGCCAGGCACAAAGAATGTTTGTACCTATGACAGCAAAATGGTACAAACCTTTCTCTCCAGGGCTAATTAGTGATGGTGTTTTTAAGGACCATGCAAAAAGACAGACATTCAAGTGCTATTATGCCTTTCAACTGCCAAATTAGCTCTTTGGAGAAGGACCTGGGAGACCTGGTGGACAAAAAGTTCACCATGGCCAGCAATAGGCCAAGGGCAAACTGGAAAATAGGAAATTACATTTGAACAGAAGGAAAAACTTTTATGCTCTGATGGTGACATCCCTGGAACAAGCTGCCCAGGGAGGCTGTGGAGGCTCCTCTGGAGGTTTTTAAAGTGTGCCAGGACATGACCTGCTCTGGGTGACCCTGCTTTAGCAGGAGGCTGGACTACATGATCTCCAGAGGTCTTTTCCAGCCCCTATCACTGAAGTAAAAAACCAGCCTCAGCTACAATTCTGACTTCTCCCAGTTGCAGACTTTCCCTCCCTGCAAGCAGCCAGTTGAGGGAAGCAGCCAAAAAGGGCAATCCCTGTATTTTAGGTGATTCAGAAACTCCTTCACTCTTACAGAAAGTAAGGAGTGCTTCAGGAAGTCTGGAGAAGTGACAGGGCTTGTTTTCCACTCCCCCACCCACACAGCAGGTCGACACAGTGGACAAGGAGAGCACTTCTAATGGAGAGAAAATGACTGCACTCCCACCTCCCACTGCCTGTGAGCAGCCAGACACCAGGGCTCTGGAGTAAAAGCCATTATCCAGCTCCTAAGTGGAGCTGCATGAGTGTGCCAGGATTCCTGCTGCTATGGAAAACCCTCTGACTAATTCCAGCCAAAGCTCAGCATGTTTCACCTGTGCTCACCTGCTGGGCACTCTGGCCAATATTCCTGGAGCAGGAGTTCTTCCAGGATAAAGTGACCACAGGCCTGAATTTTCTCAGCATGACCTCTTGTCCCCCATATATTTAGTTTAGGGAGAGATAAGGCATTTAGTTACTCCCCTGAGATTTCAATAGACAGATTTCCCCTTGGAGCACTGAGTGGACTACCCAAAACCCAGAGCTCTGGAAAGCTCTTCTGGAAGCATCAGCCACATGTAAGTCACATATGAACAGAGCCTGGATGCTCTGGGTAGGACAGACTTGCCCTGGGACAACTGTATTTAACCTATAAGTCCATCTAACAGAGTAAATTACAGTCCTAGATAGAAGCACAGATCCTTTCCCTGTAGATTCAACTTGCGTATGAAAATAACATCTGATAATCCAGTGTGCACTGGATTCACTGAGTGACTTCATGTGTTCCTGGGTCATACCTGGGGAGCCCTGGGACATGGTGAGGGAGCAGAGCAGACTTCTTCAGAGTGTTTTGGTGAGGATGTCTCTACAGAAGGTTTCCTGAAGCATGGTTGTTAACACCAGCCACAGGAACTGAAAGCAGGGATCCTGGATGTGCCAGAGACTACAAAAAACAGAGCAAAGCAACAAGGTATGTGAGAAGAATTGTTTCTTGTTAATGGGAGAGGGGGAAAGACAGAAAGGAGGGAGGGATTTTAAAATTCTCTCTTGAAATTATCAAAAAGGGACTAAAATGCCTCTTGGATCTGGTCTTTTAACCTTTTGATTCAATTTTCTTTACTTGCTCCCCATTTCCTCAGTCCTCATTCTTTGCCAGCTGCACACAGGGCATTTTAGGGGGTTAACATAGACTAATTCTTAATGCCACCATTTTGTGGCAACACCACCTTGCCTGAATACAAAACTGAACCCTTCCCTAAGTGCAGTTCAAAAGCCACACTAAAAATTTGCTTTTTAGGGTGGGCATCATACACACATCATGATGAGTCTCTCTAAAGAAAATCTGTCATTGAGAGACACTCAGGAAACCCTCAACAACAACTATAGACTGGGGTGCATGGTGCTTCACAGAACACAGAGGGTCAGGGGCTGGAAGGGAGCTAGAAGATCATCCAGTCCAACCCCCCTGCCAGAGCAGGATCACCTAGACCAAGTCACCCAGGAACAGATCCAGGGGGGGCTGGAATGTCTCCAGAGCAGGAGACTCCACAACCCCCCTGGGCAGCCCCTGCCAGGCTCTGCCACCCTCACTGGGAACAAGTTTTTCCTTGTGTTTCCCCTCAACCNATCTCCACTCCCTTCAGCATCTTGGTGCCCTGCACTGGACTCTCTCCAGTAAATCTCTGTCTTTCCTGAACTGGGGTGCCCAAAACTGGACACAGTACTCGAGGTGGGGTCTCAGCAGTGCAGAGTAGAGGGGGAGGAGAACCTCCCTTGCCCTGCTGCCCACACTTCTCCTAATGCTCCCAGGATCCATTGGCCTGCTTGGCCATGGGGTGCATTGTTGGCTTGTGGTCACCCCCTGTCCCCCAGGACCCCCAGGGCTCTTTCTCCAGATGTTTAGACAGAACCAAGTCATCCTTTCCAGCCCAGCTTTTCCCTGAGCTGGTGGCTTGCTGCCAGCACCCTTCTGGCCTGTGATTCCATGTGCACAGCTAATCCCACACACCTTGGGGATAGCTTATGCTAAAGCCTTGCCCTCCCAGGGGTGGATTGGAGATCCATCCTGCCTTGTTGGCCAGCCTCGCTGTGTCTGTGTTCACTGAACAGCAGCAACTGCTCAACCAAAGCAGAGTCTCTGCAGAGCGGAGGGAATTCTGAAGACAAAAAGAAGAGGGTGACACTGCTGCTCACCAGGGTTGGTTGCTGCTTATCACCAGGAAGCACTCACTCTTATCAAGGTGGGAGCTTTATGCCAGAATAACAAGCCTGGAGAAAAAAAACCTTACATGCTGACTGTGCCTTGAAGTTCTTACCAGCAAAAGACTTTCCAAAGCACTGCAACCACCAAACAAAGCAAGCCAGCCCATCACACTGCTCTCCAATTAAACTGGAAGTGAAAATTCACTGACCCACAACAGGTTTTTGGATTGCAAACCAAGTTTGATTTAAATTCTGAAAAAAAAAGTAAAATAAGTGAGACAACTTGGCAACAAAGGCATGTCAAATTTCTCTGAGAGCAGAGCACACAAGCCTTGCAGATCTCTGTCAGTGATAAGAGCTGTGTTTTCACTGAGTGGCCAATCAAAGAGCATTTGCAGTATCATTTCCAAGAACTGCAAACACAGGAGGATTTTTCAAATTACCTCTGGCCTTACCAAGAACTGATTTTTGTTTGTGTGTTTGCTTTGAAAACTGGACAACTCTCAACATCATCTTACTGTAGCATTTAAAGCACTTACACAGTCCAACTTCTTCAGCTCTTTTGAAGATCCAACCTCTTAGCCTGTTGCCTAAATGCTTCCTGGGAGTTACAGCAGCTTGCAGAACCTGGCCCAGAAAGGGAGGATCATGTCATTTTTGTTCCAATTAATTTCTCAATGTTCTGAGAACCACTGACTGAAACAAGCAAGAGATACAGGCACTTTTAAAACTAATTAATATTTCATTAAACACACACACAAACACCAAACCCACAACCAACAACAAAACACACACAAACACAAACCCCAAACAAAATAATAACAAAAATAAACCAAAATAATAACAAAAAACCCAAAACACCACAAAGTAACTCGGACTAGAAAACCAGCCTTTGAACAAATGTGTTTTCCTGCTTCTTAAAGGAATTTAGAAATTATTTAATCCCCTCACTTCAGCTCCCACTGGGGTGGAAAAGAGATTTTCCTCAGTGTTTAGGTGACAGAGCTGGGGGGTTGGTGGCAGCACTCATAGCCATGCAAAGCTGAATAGCAAAAAATTGTTTGACCAACTCCTGTTAGCAATTGTTTTCCTCACTCTTTAGTTAGGTAGCCAAAAGAGTGTATTTACTAGCCAAAAAACCACAAAAAGAAGATTAAAAAACCCCAGGCTTGATAATATAAGCAAATTTTATAGCCCTTCAGAAGCATGAATGAGGCTGTTTCAATACTTCCCTGCAGGTCTTTCAGCTTCTTTTCTTGCCAACAAGTTGTCTGTGCCTGGTAAAAAAATCCTCACCTGAGTTTCCTGGGCTCATTCTTCCAGTCCCAGCCACACAGGTGAGACAGGCAGCTTTCCTCCTGGTATTTTACTTTACTGTTTTTATTTTAAGGCAAAATCTACAGCAATAGGAGCAATTAATGCAAGTCTCAAAACTCTGAAGCTCTTTTTCAGCATAGACAGACCTGCAGAAAGAATTGATTATTTGGGATTAGTGACTGCAACAAACAAAACCTGTTTTGGATGAGGTGCTCTCAACTGTAATAATTCCTCCTCCAACTTTTAGCTAGATTAAGAAAAGCAAAACAGTTTATCATTGAAAGCTGCATTTTTCTATTGGCATTGGTTATGGCTTTCCTCAATTTCTATTTTTTTAGCACAATCTAAACTATAGATTTGAGAAAATGGTTCCACTTAGAAAGTGCTTCATGGAATAGGAAAAGGAATGTCATGCTAACATCTTCAGCTTACCCAAAGGATGTTTTCTTCTGAACCTAGTTCCCCACAGAGAGATTATTTAGGCCATGCAGAAACTGATGGATTTTTTTTTTTTCAGCTAATAAACAACGTGGCTGTAAACTTTTGCCTAAATCTAATATTACATCTCATTTTCTCCAACCAGTTCAGCTATCCTAACCTCCTTTTACAGGTTACTTGCAGATTTCTTAACATTTCCTTAGAAACTCCCATCAAATCTGTCATTCCATCAAGTCACTAAATTATATGTATTTCAGTAACCACACATTTAGATGAAATATATTAAAAGCTTTGGTCTTTTCAGATGGCACATTCCCAAGTGTTCACCAGCACAGGCATTAACACTCAGGGTCCTCGTGTCCTCCATCACACCACAGATGAAAAAATGTGTAATTACAGTAGGAAAAAAACCCAGAATTTCTCCACACACAGCCATGGATTTCTAAAATATGCTTCCAGACTAATGCCCACACTTCACATTCTGTGTGCACTTGAGAGAATGTGGAGGTGCCATTTAGGGGCACAACTGACAGGCATTTTAAGAAGGTCTAGAGAATACCAGAACAGGGGGAAAAAAATTCCACCCTTACAGAATTCCAATGCTGGAAAAGACCTCCTGTAGGTAACACTGGACAAAAATGCAGCTGGTGAATAAAACAGAAAGAGGGAAAACAGCCCCACTGTGGCTGGAAGGAGATAAATAAGCATTAGAAAGATAAAAAGGACTGTTCATGTGCAAGCATGGTTTTGGTGAGAATAAAGAAGAGGGAATATAAGAATATTCTTTAAGAAGAGGGAAAGAAAATAAGAAATATTCTAAAGAAAATAAGAATATTCTAAAGAAGAGGGAATATAAGCATTGTGCACCCCCACACTCTATGGCAAGTAGATCATAAATCAGTTTTTCTCCTCCTGAACACAACTGATCATCAATAAGGATGACATTTCCCTGCAATCCAGAAATTTCAAAGCTCAATGGCCTTGGGGACTATTGAGCTTCTTTGGCATGAATCACAGCAATTTTGGTATCCAGGAGAGATATTGGACTGTGTTTGTCCATTTGGAGCTGTCAATAATCTCATTGGAACTGCCACTAGTAGGTTGTGGTGATGTTAGCAGCTCGTGGAGGAGCAAAACCCTCTTTTGGAGAATCAACCTTTCACTTAGGGTAAAATCCACTCTGTGGCCATGCCAGGGAACAGTATCAGGTGATGCCAGGTCAGAGCATGGCTGAAACATCTGAGGCATGGCCATCAGTGTCCTCACTGGCTGCCTCTGCTGGGGATGAAAGCTCTGGAAGGCATGAATGTTTCCCAGGAGATGGCAGGGATTTTTGTTCTGCTAACAGCAGGTGGGAGGGGAGGTTGAAGCATCTCCCAAGAGCAGCTCTGCAGTTAACACCCTGGACCAGAGGCTTCTGGAGCTGGACAAGAAGCAGCTCAGAGGCAGCTCTTGCCTTGCTTTCTGTCTTGGGCTTGGAGTTTCTCCCCACATTAGTATTCTGCTTCTCCCAGGCTCTATAGCTTTGTAGTTGGGAGTTTAACTATGACTGATTGGGGCTATTGTTTTCCCCTGGTAGCACATCTCAGTGATTCAGAGTCTGAAATGATTCATTTACAAACTCAGGGACGTTCAGAAGGGGTTGTTTTTGGAAATGGCCATAACATCCAACCATTGCAACAGCATCCTGAGGAGTCACTTACACAAAGGCAGAAGAGAAAACTGGCTGAGGGATCACAAGCAGCTGAACCTACAGCTCTGCTGTGGAGAAATGTTCCTGTGTGTATGACTGGCTGCTAATAAGAAACTGGAAAAGATGGTAAGCAAAGCAGTGCTGTGACTCATTAGGGCCATCAAATTATTTTTGTCACCATCTCAACATTTTTCCTTTAGCTTTTCATCATTATTTTTGCATTTTATGACCCAAGTTTAAAAAAATAAAATAAAAATTAGAGAACAGACAGAGCTTTGTGGTTTGGAAAGATTTTAAAATGACTTTCCCTCCAGGTAAATAATTCTCTCTAACTATTCCCTAACTAGCAACTCACATCAAACCCACTCGTAATGTGTGCTGTTGGATTCAGGAAAAAAAACCCTCACAGCAGAGAGGGGACAAACCTTTTATTTCAAAGACATATGATTTAACAGCTCTCCCTGAGTGCAGTGCATCAGTGCAGTGGGGAATCTCCAAAGGTTATGAGGCCAGGCTCTTTCCAGTGGCACCAAGTGACAGGACAAGGGACAAGAGGCACAAACTGGAATCCAGGAGGTTCCATCTGAGCAGGAGGAAAAGCTTCTTTGCTCTGAGGGTGCCAGAGCCTGGCCCAGGCTGCCCAGAGAGGCTGTGGAGCCTCCTCTGGAGAGATTCCAAACCCAGCTGGACACTGTGATCCTGGGCACCCTGCTCTGGGTGCCCCTGCTTTGGCAAGGGGGTTGGACTGGATGCTCTCTGTAGGTTCCTTCCAACACACACCATCTGTGATTTGCCATCAGAATTTCAATGCCTCCTCACTAAATTCCTTCAAGCAACCTACCCAAGTGTTGCTGTAACATTCCTTGTGAAACTGCTAACATCCAAAGAGATGGAGGTGGCAGCATAAAAGAAGAAACTTCCTGCAGACTAATCCTTGCTCTGAAGATGAGGAGGAGAAGAAGAAAATTACTTTTTCAAGGCTTACTGATGTCAGAGGATCCGTGTCCAGGAGAAAAGTCAGAGGAAAAAAAAAATCTAAATGGCTTCAGAATACTATCTGGCTCTTTGTATAAAGACTGGAGTGGTGTTTGTTTATATTCAGCTTCTGTAGCTAATCCTTTGAAGCCTAAGTCCTCAAAAAAAAAAGTTGTGTATTCTCATCATCTTTTCTAGACACATCTACCTTCTACGTAAGAAACCCATTTGCACAAGACAAGACACATCCCACATGAAGAGCTCCCATCAATGAGTAACAGGAGTTTCTGAAATGCTGGCTCCCTCCTTCCTTTCTGGTGCAGGTCAGGACTCTCTTGACGTTACATAAACAGCAAAGTTACACTTATGGTAATTATCATTCTCTCAGACTGAGTTTAGGAGGTAGAGTGTTATGCAGCCTGTCCACCCTCTATATTTAGATTCATAAAACTAACATCCTTCACTCAGAAAATATCACACACTTTCCCAATCAGAGCTGCCCTTTCATCCTCTGAGGGTTTCACAGCTCTGCAATAGTACAAACGAGATGGAAAAGCTGATATATAAAAAGGCCAAAAAAAAAATAAATATATATATATATGTTATGGACTAGCCTGTCCTGTGCAAAATGTCTTTCTAAACTACTAGATTTTTACACTTTTCATGACATTATATTTGTCTAATGGAGCTGGGTGTTCTTTTTGTCAGTCTAGATGGAATAGCACTGGTAAGCAACACAATTTCCCAGTGATGAGATGATAGTTTCACTGTGGAAAAGAACACGGGGCTGCTCACTATGAATTGTTTCCTGGGGTACATAGGCACTCGCTGGAAGCCTGGATCAAAATCTACTACAGTATCAGATAGGGTTAAAGGAGAGTACAGATAATGAGTTACATGATTGATTTCCCCCCATTTTTAAGTACTGGTTTGTTTGGTGATTGTATATTTTCCATCACACTGGCTGCTTAGCATATGACAAAGCACAGAATACATTATCTGAAAGCAGGAAACAGAGGCTATTACAAGAAGCAAAAGCCAGACTCTCAGCTACAATCCACCTCTAAATAGCCATATGTTGTGCTTGGGAGAGAAAATTTACCTTACAAAAAAAAGATGAAGCACAGAGAAAGATAAGAAAGAAAACAACAACAAAAAGCTTAACTTGAAAGATGCCCAATAAAATCAGGTATAAGGTAATATCCAAGAGTGAGATTACAAAAGCTATATGCAAAGGAGAGATTTGCATTGCACGAGGGACCTTTCCTAACCAAATGAGCACGTTGTTTATGAGTGATTTCTATGCATAATTGGAGTACATAACCTATTTTTACACACACAGAGCTGGAAAAGTACCTGCAGAGAAACAAGTAAAACCTTTATGGGACGTGGGCAGTTCTTCCAGTTCTAATATTGAATGTGGACTGTATATACCAGCCACTCAACTAGTCTTCTATGAGAAGAGAGGGAGAGGCAATGGTAGAGCTCTGGAATATTCCCACACTGCAAACCTTGATGCCCAGAAGTGACAATAATTTCCTGTCCATGGCTCCATAGACTTGGAGAGAGCACAAGAGAATTTGCATCTAAAGAGTGAGAAGCTGCATAGATGGGAGTAACAGAGCAAACCTGAGCAACACAAGCTGGGGTCTCCCTCTCCCCACCCAGCTTGTGGTGACAAAAAGCAGTTCCATTTTTCTGGGAAGTTTGGTTAAGATTTGCTAACGATACCAAAGCCACCAGGGATAAGTGAAGGGGAGGAGATTGGCAGCCTGACTCTGTGGTTGTCAACACTTTGCTGGCCTAGAAAATACAGCAAAACCCTCTGGAAAAAGGAGTCTCTGACTTGGTTTAATGGCGAGAACATTGCTTTCAGCATTGCCTAGTGTGTGTTTGTCCTCTAGGCCAAAGTGACAGGACAGAAGAGTCTGTTAGAGCTCCAAATAAGGATGGAAGAGGCCATTAGAGATCTTGGTTCAGTTCCTGCTCACTTAGCCAACACGGCAACTGTGACACACCACCATAAATTATGCAAAAGGATCTCTTAGGAGAAGTTCTGGCAGCTCCTCTCCTGCCTTGTTCTTAACTCTCTAATCCATAAGTGACAATGTCTGGCGAGTAAGCGTTAGTTGGGAAAACAGGGCAGCAACTGGAGGCCTAGGCAAATGTAAAATGAGGAAAGGGTGGTTTTGTCTGCAGGGAAGAATTAGGGAGAGGGCATCCCAGAGAGTAACAGCAGCTCAGCTAAGTGTTTGCAAGTATGTGTGAGACCTCACTGTCAACTTTCATTAAAGTGTTTCTTCAAAACACTTTGTAATGCACTTAGATCAGAAGAAGCCAAATATAAGATGACTTTTTTTTTTTTTCTGGAATATTGAAAATACAAGTGAGAAAAAAAATGTCCTAATAATTTGAAATACTTTCATACCCTTGTCTTCATTCCCTTATAGGTGCTGATATAACAAAGTGGGAGGAATTAAAACCCAAAGTACTGTAGAGCAGCATTATTGGAGCATTCACATTATCACAGAACAATCCTGATTGGAAAAGGCCTCCCAGATCACCCAGTCCAACCAAACCTACAACAAAAACAAACCTAAATGCCCAACCATTCCAACACCAGCAATCCCCCCTCCCTGCCTCCCCCACAGCATGTCCTGAAGCACCATGGCAGCTCCTTTCTGAAACCTCTCCAGGGCTGGGGACTCCACCCCCTCCCTGGGCAGCCTGGGCCAGGGCCTCCCCACTCTCTCCAGGAAGAATTGCTTCCCCAGAGCCAATGGAACCCTCCCCTGCTGCAGCTTCAGCCCAGCCCCTGCTTCTGGCAGCAGTGCCT